>OZ007525.1:7533571-7790720 GCA_963931895.1 Eupithecia pulchellata
AGAGCTTGTGTTATGGGTACTAGATGACTGATTAATGTTTTGAAACTTACGCGATCTGAACACATAATGATTAGTAATTAACGGGTATTTATCGCGTTTCTTCTTCCTCCTTTCTTCTTTTCTCGACGTTTCCACGACAGAGTGCAAACCTGTTGAAACGTCGAGAAAAGAAGAAAGGAGGAAGAAGAAACGCGATAAATACCCGTTAATTACTAATCATTAGATGACTGATATACGTAATACAATATTATTAAATAGTTGATATTTTTTATTATACATATAAAACCACCAGAATAACTACACATACTGTATTATGATATGACGAACGAGTACCCTCGTTTTCAAGAGGGTCACGTGACTGTCATCGTCGTCACGTCTCTGTGGTGATCCATTGGGCGAAAAACACGAAGTTGTTGTGACGTAGGATTTCTTAGGATAAAATCGCCGCCGTGATGTGAAGGCCCGTGACTTTTTTAGTAAGATTTTGAACTTAGGTGAATCACGTGTAGGTAACTCAAAAAATGTAAAAATGATTTGAAAGTCCTTGCGCCAACCCTATTGGTGTAGTGCTACGAAGGGGAATAAATTTTGTACTAATATATTCCTGTTCTTTTGTCATAGTTTAATATTATATTTAAAATTAGATATTTCATGATCTCAGGCCTTATACACGTTCCTTTACACGTGACTCTTTGTAACGTGACTCGTTCCTTTGAAAGGCATGCGTGGGCAAGCCAATATAGTTCATCTAAAGGCTAGGGCTTACATATAGCAGGTATCATTATTAATTGCAAAATATGATACACCCGACGATGATATCATATATCTATATTTATATTATAAAGAGGAAATATTTGACTGTTTGTTTGAATTGAATAGGCTCCGAAACTACTGGACCGATTTGAAAAATTCTTTCACGATTAGAATCCTAAATCTTCCCTGATGAATATAAGATACAGAATATTTTCAAAAAGTTAGGGATGCGCATAAAAAAATAAATTTTTGTTAAATACCCGTGCGAAGCTAAGTGGCTTAAGTGCGTATGAGTAGGTATAAAGTTAATTGTTTTTTGGTAAAAAAATCTGTTTGCAAGAACTTGCGGACAATCCGATAAGTAACAGCTTTTTAAAGCAATGTTTAAGTAGTTTTGGTTAAATTTAACGACGTAAAAGATGTAAATAGCTGTTATGGATTACTCGTGTATATGAAAGTACGGTATACGAGTTTTCCTTTACATATAAGAGGAAATTGTGTGGATTTCGGAAATGAAAATTCAATGTATGTATACATGCAAACATGGAAATTAAACCGCACCAGAACAAGAGCTTATATAATTAATTAGGTTAATATGAGAACAGCGTTACGGTGTCACACTTCACGAGAGCTTTCATGTTGGCTTGTCGTTAAACAGCCTTGAACACGTATTTTCCCATTCATACCATCGGCCTTCGTTATCGGTTATAGCTCTCGACATTAATTTGCTCCGTTGGGGTGTCGCTTATTCAGACAAACGAGCAATAAATGTACGAGAACTGTGGCGCGCAATGGCAATACTTATCAATATATTGGTATTTGATACGAGGGGCGATATTGTTTTAATATCTCTTTCTATTACCTACTTCATACATATGTGGATAACTTATTCGTTATCACGGTACTTTTACTGCTTGATAATAATTAATGAAATAGGTTTTATCATGGTTATATTTATTATTTATCTTATAATTATGGGCTTGGTTAGGAAATGGGCAAACAATTTCTAAACTAACACGATCTGTACAGATCTGAGCAGAGTACGAGATAATATAGTTTAGGTTTGAGTATGCTTATACATAGGTAAATAAACGCGACAAATAACCGATATAATTTAATGGTAGGGCTTAATATTATTAATTGTCGTGCGTGTAGTGTAGCGAACCTTTTCTGTGTAAATTATGAAGAATTTCCCTTTAACGAACCTCGATAGCACGAATGAAATGTGATATTAATCTACCAAATGAATTCTATTAAGTTTTATTAGAAATGCGAACTGAATTGAGAGCATTTAATCACCGTGAATGGGACGTGTTTTGCACAATGTACACATAAAAACCCTATTGGTATTCCTTATCCAGGTTGCGTGCCCTGAATGATTTTCCTGTCCTCGGACAACGGCAGCAAATGGGTTCCACTAACTACTTTATTCTTTTATACTTCTTTCCAGCTTTGACCGAATTACATGGGATGTCATTCACAGGCCGCGCCACAGAGGTCCTGACGATTTCTTTGGCGCGATGGACGAAGGTCCGCCTGCGACGTTCCGATTCCCGCCTCGGGCTAGATGTTTGTACGATCTACATATGTATGTTCAGGTTGCTCTGGTCTTTTGCTGTATATAATAAAAATATCTATCTATGTACATATATTTTATCATGTACATATATCAGTTATCTAGTACCCATAACAAAGGCTCAGCTTATCTTGGGGCTAGGTGATGCTCCAGCATTATTTATTTACTTATTATTTATTGTTCACGCATCAAAACATAGTATAAACTAAAACTAATAGGGTATGTACATATGCGAAAAGAGATTTCTTCCTGCAAATATAAGAGTTATAGGAGAGGCGATGGAACAGATAGAGAAAGTGTACAAAGAATGAGTCGGAAGGACAAACTACATATAATATTTCCGTCAATATACATAATTACAATAAATACTCATAGGTATATTAGAATAATCATGAGTAAACCTATGTAATAATAGATTAAGAGCGTCGCCAGCCCACGGCCATGGGGCTGGCTATTATGGAAAATGAGATATAATGTGTGTGTAGGAGTGTTTCGAGCTCGATCTTAAACCGCCAGAGTTTTATCCAAGTAATTTTCAATAAAAATATGAAACGAACTTATTCGTCATTTTTCGGATGTTTTGTAGAAAAGTATGCCAGAGTGTGATAATAGATATGACATCCCCCCTGACCCCCCTTGGCGACGCCCTTGTAATAGATATCGTACATGATGAGTTTTTTCAGGGCTACAATGAAGAAGTCTGAAACCGTGAGAGTTATCGAAAAGTCATGAAAGGAGTCAAGTGCTAGATTATAAAAAAGTAAGTTCTGCATTCAAAATAACTAAAAAACTACTCCTTATTATCCTTCCTCCTCCATCCTCCACCCTCACGGTTTTTTACACTTATACTTAAAACGAATCCTAAATAATATTATGAGGCCTGCCCGATTTTAAAACAATCAGAAATTACTAACTTTTACTTTATTGAAGTTAACATACGAAACCCTAATTTTATGAAAATGTTCTATAGCCTTTGTTCATCAGAGTAAAGGATTCTAATGGTGAAATAATTTTTGAAATCGGTCTTTTACTTTCAAACAATGATATATATTTATATATTTCCTCTGGTTAATATTGTATAGATATAGATAAATCTTTTTCATATCCCTCAATCTTTTGTACTTATCAAATTTTAATGAGCTGGTGCTTGACGGTCAAGTTTCAGACTCAACGACTTTAAGAATCTTACCCAAGACCAAAAATAATTAAACAGTCGTTGGTCTAAGGCGTAAGCACAGTAGGTTCATACATTTTTACTGCTTCTGTACTTAGAGTTTTTTTTATTAAGGTGGTACTTATAGCAAAAACACACGGGGTAAAACCTTTATTAACAAAGCATATTAAAAGAACCCAATTAGAACTAGTATTTCAATTGAAGCATTAAGCTAACTGCAGACTGTTGCCAACAAACAACAGGTAGCTCTTCTAACCCATATCAACCACCAGTCCAGTACCAGTCGGTAGTGTACCCAAGATGCTAGCATCGTTGACCGAAATAACAGAATAACATAAATTAAATCTGAAATGAAATACTATGAATAGGTTCTTAGGTACCTAAAATTGTATGATTGCTCAATTGTTTGTCTTTATGAAACTCAACTCTTTATGGTCATTGCGACTAACGATTGTTTGCGCTGAATTTATAACGGCCCTTGAGATCCTAAGTAAATCAATAATCTTGTATGTCAATAATCCAAGTACATATATAAGTCCACCAACCTTTCAGTCAAAAAGTACTTAATGTACTTTTTGACTACACGTCAGGTTTCGTACACTGTCTGTTTATCCCTATGTATGCTGAGATCTTTAATATATTATATACATAGATAGAGTGATTCAAGGTGAAAGCTTTTGTATTAAGCCGGCTCTACACTCGCGGCGCGAACGGCCGCGACAACTGCGAAACGCGAGTGTGGATGTCGTTCACGCCTTCGTGTAGCTTCGCGTTCGCGCTTCGCGCCTTTCCCGATCAGGAGGCGGTTTTTTGGTCCGCGACAAAGGGTTTGTGGCGCGCGAACGTGAACGCATCTACACTCGCATTTTTCCGCAGTAGCGGACAGGACATCGTAAGGAGTGGTTGCAGAAAACACGTCGTCATTGTCCATAGTCACGAACAAGACTGTGAAGATTTGCGAGTGTGGAGGGACACAGTTCACGCGTGGATCGCGACATACATTCACGGCGTGAAATAACGGCGCGACTTCACGCGCGAGTGTAGAGCCGGCTTTAGCATTGGACCCGTGCAAAACTGGAGCGGGTCGCTAGTTTATGGATAAAAATAAGGTTGTTTATTATATGCTGTTGCTGTACATTGTCCTAATTTTTAGACGCTATACGTCAAATACATCAAGTACCATACCTAACTATTAAAAGTCCGTGTTTTGTTCCACGTTCGTCCCACATTATATTTCTTGTTTGCCTCGAAATTAGACTATGGATATTTTAATACTATTCAATGTTCGCCTCATTTTGAGTTCTTGTTTTGCCTCGCATGTTCTTGTTCCTTCAAAGGTTTGAAGGTAAAGTGAAAGCTTAACCTTATAGGATTCCATTCCAGAGATTCCGTACCTGGGGCTCTAGACAAAGTAACATTTGATTAGCGAAAGCGATGGTAGAAACGTACAAAAATGTATGGATTTGACATATTCCTTCGATATCACGCATCGCAACGACAATCATCATAGCTCAAATGATGGCGAAGTTCAATTGGTAGACAAAGTAGCCTTTGCGTAGCTATCGCCTTGTCTATACGTCTGATCGCATCGCTAAATGCCGATAAGTTGGCACAATTGGTTGTCAATCTTTTGTTGTTAGACTGTCATAGTTTGATTGAAGTATTGCGCTCGTATTTGTGTTATTAATTAATATTTTTCGAATTATTCATGCAAAAGCAGTGCAAAAGAGATTGTGTTGAAGGTGCGTGCCTTTTGTGAGGAAGAAAAGGCAGACCATGCCCAGTTAAATCCATTAAATCTAGTGCGATCTCGCGTTGCACCATCAATGCAACTGGTAAGTAAAATAGGGATACCAGCTTTATACACGATACCTTTAGAATGGATCATAAGATTTACTCACATAAAAAGATAAAATAAAAAGTAAATTATCCAGGTTATTTAATTTATCTTGTTATGATATCCCTTATTTGTATATACAAATATTGAATTTTTGAATTTTATATTATACAAATACAAATTTTATGTGTCATTTTCAGTCATGTCGGAGAAAACCACGAGTAGAATACATAATATAAAGAAGCGAAGCTATTGCTGCCTGCAACAAGTCAATTCTGCTGAAAATCGTCGTGGATCTTGAAGATTTCGATTTATAAGAATTTTTTGTGTTGTTTATTTATGTTCCTTTTGACCATAATTAGTGTCAGAACAATTTCAATAAATAATTTAAAATTTTTATTGTTTCATAATTTAAAACTTTCCTAGTCCTAACTACTTATATATTTATATACAAATATGAAATTAAAACATAAACACACGTTTACATAATGGGGTAAAAGATTCATAATGTTGGCAATATCGTGCTGCCAATATAATGCTGCCAATTCCTGAGGCAGGACAACTTATGGTGTACGGTCTGTAGTCTATAGTTATCGAACTCAATCATTCGCTTATTTCGTCCGTTCACCGTTCATGAAATGACGGGTCAAATAAAAAGGAGTACCAAGCCAAGTAGGTTGTTACCTATAACTTCAGATAGAATTTCTGTAAACAAACGTGATACATAACAAAAAAATTGTTTCGATTTGGAAGTTTACCCAATCTTTTGAAATACTTATGGCAGTGTTTATTGTGTAATTAAAATCAATAGAAAGAAAATAACAATGGTTTTGAGCTATATAATTATATTATTTAATTATTTTCAACAAGTTCTTAAAATCATGAAGAAATAAATAATTAGGAGAAAATACATATTTTACGACACTCGTACATATCATCTCAATAATATTGGAGTAAATAACAGAAATTCAAAACTATTTTGCATTTTGACAATAGACGTTTTAGTTTGTATTGTAATTTCTTTCGACTCTCGCCCTTAGAAGCCAAATGTGTGAATTTTTGCAGATCATATGCAAAAGCTTTATCTTGTTTTTTTCGTTGTTAAGTATATTTTTAATCCCTCGTGGACACAGGGAAACAAGGGTGCGATCGTGAATGCTACATCCACGCTAGCGCAAGGCTACCTTAAATTTTGACGTAATTCCAACAGCTGTTTATGAAATCGCCGTTTCGATTCGATTTCTACAGGGTCTTAGCGTTCGCTAGTGTATCCATCAAGAGAATAGACAACTACGTGAAGTCGCTTCTCAAAACTGCCACTTGGCTAGGAATTTGATGGAAGTGATCGTTCGATGTTGTCAATCGGTTTGGTGAAATCAAAATATTCGTACATTGCCTACCAAAAATCTTGACGTTTAATCCATTTGAAGGTTGCCATCGCTAGAGCGATAAGAATTTTCAAAATCGAATCGCTTCATAGCGAATGCCGGTTGGCTAAGGACCCTGTCCACAATCCACATTTATATTTCTCAAGGACAAAGGTAAAATCATAAATGTGTCGGCAACGCTTCACCAAATAACACATTATTTTTACGTAGGTTATTTTAGTAATAAACACTAGGTTATTTCTAACACGCACTGAAATAGTTCAGGCCAGGTTTTCACCTTCCTTTCTGGAAAACAGCCCAATGTTGAGATATGAAATCGGAATTAGACATACATTAGACCTACTTATCAAAATCGCCCACTTTTATTTGAGTGAGAAAGCCTTCCGGAATTCTAACCTCATTCATAGTTTGTTTATTATTACGTAACTAACACAAAAAACCAATTACATTAATTACTTATGATTAAGAATAAATCATTATAAAGAATAATAAATAAATAGATAATTTAGAAAAAGATACAATAAAAAATTCAATAGTTTCAATAAAATCAGCCAAATTTTAAATTTGCTTAATATTAATAAAATTAGGATAATAAAATAGATAAGTAAGTATCCTTTCAATCATCACTCTCGTAAAACGTCGGGCCATAGTCAGGCATCATCTTCATCTTCAGCCTATATCAGTCCACTGCTGGACGTAGGCCTCCCCTAATGAGCGCCATAGATGGCTTTATTATCATTTGGGGGTTATTGCATATAATATAACTAAATAGTTTTCTAATATAATTGCTATTTCTCAGTCTGTGTTCTTTCATTAGCATAAGTTAGAGAGAGAAATAACACTGCTTAGCAACTGTTTTATGTTGTTAAATTTCATACAGTAAATTATTATAAAATAAGAATATATTTTATAATTCACACATACAGTACAAGAAATAAGGTGTTATTGATTTTCTCTTAAATTTTTGTCAACTAGTGGAAGAAGTGAAAAAGATACCATCTTTCATGATGTATCAAATACATGTTTGCTTAGCAATTAATAAATACTAAAAAAGTATTGAAAAGTATTGAAAAACGGGCATCGGAGAGGGTGAACGTTAGCAGAATAATTGAATAGGAGTATTTGGCAAAAGTATTCGGGTCGCGCCAAATATCTGATAATAAAAATAATTTGAGATATAAAATTTTCAAATCAAGAGGTCGTGTATAGAATTTCATCACTACAATTCGACTGATATCTTCTTTATTAATAAACCCAACCCTGTATTTAAATTCTTACTCATAAGATTCCAAAAACTAAATCACACGTGCATCTAATAACGACCTCTGTGGCGCGGTGTGCGAAGGTGCGCTTGCGATGAGGTGGTTGCGGGTTTGATTACCGCCTCAGGACAATTTTTATACGATCTGTAGATATTTGTTCCAGGTAATCTGGTCGTTTTCTATGCATAGTAAAATATCTCTATAATATCATGTAGGTACCTATATCAGTCACGTACTTTTCATAACACAAGCTTAGGGCTGGATAATGCTGTGTGCATGGTAAAGCATAAGGTATTTAATATTCTGCAGGGACAGACTTACCGTCATAACAAACAGAGGAGTCACGTAGAGAAGGCCGAAGTTCATCATATCGAAGAGCTTTGAGTCGAACTTCCTTCTGTGTTGTATGCAAATTGTTTCCATATGACCGTTGCCGAGGTCATTCGTAATCGTTTCTACAAAAATGAACTTTGGAGCACTGTACGCTGCACTTGTGATCCATACACCAAGGATCACCATCTAAAAAGGAAAATAATGCTATAATAATTTTTATTCTTAATATTTTTATTGCGTCTATACTAATATTCTAAACAGGAAAGATTTGGACCGATTTAATAAATTCTTTCATAATTTTCCTACATTATTACTGACGAAAAAAGGCTATAGAATATTATCGAAAAAGTTACTGGACATAGGCCTCCCCTAACGAGTGCCTTATATGGCATTATTCATCATTATTGGTTATTGCCCATAATCCCCTCGCTAGGCATGCGGGTTGGGATCGCAGTTCAGTGGAATTGATCTCCAGAGTGCGCTACTCCCCGCCCCCCGGCGTGTTACGATTAGTCGCCTCTTACGACACCCAGGGGAAAAGTTGGGGTGGTGAAATTTTATATACCACACGGCGAAAACTTGAAAAATGTAATCCAACTGGTCTAAAATTCTTGTTAAATACCCGTGCAAAGGCAGGGCGGCCCGCTAGTTATTAGGATTCCGAATCAAAACTTGAATAGGTAATGTAACACAACGGGTTGAAAATTTTGTTAAATACCCTTGTGAAGCCGAGGGCGGTTTCTATTGTTTTCTTAGAAGGAACAAAGGTAGCCTATCAAAATAAAACAAGGCCTAAATAAATAATATAATAACTGCTTAAATTCGCAGACACGAGAACCTTATTATGTAAATAATCGTTTTCAGAACTTTCTCGCAGAATTTTTTTTATGCTAGGTATACCTCAAATCTTATTTTGCTAACAGCTTTTCATTACCTTCTAATATTTTTGTGATTTTTAGTTGAGTTTCACGTTTTACTAGGAATAAGCCTACGCAAAAATAATTTGGCGGAAATCGTAGTATCCGATGATAAAACCAACTTCGATTCAATTATAATTTAGATGTATTTCAAAAAATGATAATTTTTTATCCCATAATATTTGTATTTTTCCAGATTCTTCAAAACTACCAGTGACCCGAATTTAGTTTTCCCATAAGTTAGAAGGAAAAGTCTTAAGGGAAATGGTTTAGGATTTACAGCAAATTAATTTTCTGTAAGCTCTAATGGTTGAAAAAAGCCGAAAAAGTTAAAGACCACTAAAAATTGAATCTGCGCCAACCCGTACATCCTCAAGTACCATAACTTGAGTTTCTTAGTATAAGTTTGAAGAGTGGTAAATTAATTTCTCTTTGGACTTTTAGTTATGAATTATTTCGAATTTCAAGAATCAGCGAGTTTTCTTCCATAATTAAGAATGAGGATTGATTTATTTGCCAAATGTTTTAATATTAAATCTCGGAAAGTTTACAAGGCTTGTAGGTAAGTCGAGATTTATAGGGACTAGTTGAACGACCTGTTACGATCCTTGCTCGTTTATTACTGGGAACATTAGGTATGTTACCTATGCTGGGAACTGTCATTAGTGATTACTATGAGTCCGCGTCTTTGGAATTTGCCCTTATCCAAATACAAATAAAAGAAAAAAAAATACAATTAGCCCAGTACACGGCATGCAGCGCGAGCATAATACAGTAGGTAAGTAGCAGGGTAGGTATATCTACTAAGCTACGTGCACATAAATACAATAAATTCCAATGAAATGATCTTGAAATCATTTAAAAAATCATAAATTGCTCTTTATTAACTTGACTAATTTCCATATCAGTTTCATTAGATCTAGGGTTAATTTGTGTATAGTAAAGGAAATGATCATATTAATGAATACTAATATATAAATAAATAAGCTCTCGGGTCAGAAGTCACTTCAAACCGACGATCTCAAATTAAAAAAAATTAAACTTAAAAATAAATATTGCTGGACATTCCACAGAGAATCATCTAGCCTCAAGCTAAGCAGCTTGAGTTATGGGTACTCTAAGTGGGTACTAGATGACTGACATAACAAAGTAATATTACATTAGATACATTACATTATAATATTACATAGATATATTTGTTTTTGTTTTAATTAAAAACGATCGGAATTAATATTCTGCAGATCGAAGAAATATTTTTCCCGAGGCGGGAATCGAGCCACCTCTCAATAAAGGTCGTCTATCGTCGTTTGAAATATTGAGATCACAAAAGTCCAATCATGATTCCGATTGTCGTTTACGTAAACTAGGTCCAATAATGTCCAAAAAGTGGAAAATAACAAAACATCGCCGCAAGCGAATATTTCAGAAACGAGAATCTATTCGCTGTTCACTTCTAAGCTTTCTTTCGAGTAGGTACAGTCACTGTTTACTTTAAAGACTTAAAAAGACTCCAAACCCGTACACAAACTCACAGATACCGGTGGGTAAGAAGTCTAGCAGTTTAAGGGGCTTGCGAAGTGATGTAGTTTAGCGGCTTCTGTAGTTTTGTTTAATATTTTTTTGAATTGTCTATAGTGCTGTTGACCGCATATGGAAGGCATATGGCAGTGCTACCTGACTTTTGGCGGGCGCAGAGGGCGCCACACAGAATACAAGACGGTGACACTGCATTAAGCGTGTTTTAAAATAATTATATTAAAGAACTCTGGTGTCTAGATAGATCTAATTTAGGATTTACGTCTTTAAAAGTCATCATTTTTATCAATAAATCTATCTGTTTAACTCTTTTAGGCGGTGACTGTACGTACCACCGCGTCTATGTTCAACTTCATTTTATCCAATGCGCAGGCTGTGTTAATACTGGATAAGATGGATTGAACGTGTTTCCCCCTAAGAGCTACTTCATCTCATTGATCAAACATTGCGTATGAAATAAACTTTTTGTGCCTTTTGAATAAAAGCATTAATATCGTAAGGAAAATATGGTGCGCGAACAGAAACCGTTTAATGTCTTTAGATGAACTCATGATAAAAGTTCGTTTATAGACCCTTTCTTCTGCAACGTCTTTCTTGACGTAGGTGGCACGGTGGGCGAATGCCCATCTGCATTGCGAGAGGTTGCGGTTTCGATTTCCGCCTCGGGACAAATTTATGTACGATCTGCAGATATTTGTTCAGGGTGTTCTGGTCGTTTTCTATGTCTTAAAAAATATGTCTACTGTATTGAAAATATTATGTAATATATTGTATTAAGTATATCGATTAAAGCGCTATCCACACATTTCCGGGTCAGGGCTATCCGTGTTCCGAGTTGTGTGAACAAGTTCATACAATTTCCTGACGCCTGAAACCGATATTTCCCCGTCCCTGACGGAACACGGCCGGGACGAGTTCCCGGAAATGTGTGGATAGCGCTTAAATGATGATGTGTAGATTTTCCAGCATTATTTATTGTTACTTACCCTGAGCCTCGTAGAGGTGAGTATTTGCTTGCAGGTGATGGGATGAATTATAGCAAAGTATCTCTCGGTACATATCACAACCAGGATGAATATAGAGGCCGTGTAGCTCAGGGAATGTACAAACTGGTACATTTTGCACAGGAAATCACCGAAGACCCAGCTGAAAGGTGTACCACTCATTAGTATTATCGTCAATCACCATTTATCCTCAAGATTCAAAGATATTTATTGCGTCAAACATAAAAAAAATAATATATAAAGGTGTTAAGTATAGAACATTCAAGATTCATAGATATTTATTGCGTCAATCATGGTATAAAGTATAAATAATGCACTAATGTCTCACTATATGTTAGCATGCAATAATTATAACTAATTAGGTACTTAGCGGTAGCATCTAGCTTTTAAAAAATCATCCTTATCATACAAAATACTGTCCTTCAGTCACCTACATAATTTAATTTTAAATAAATAATTGTTAATAATTTTATGTTATTTTTGTATTTTATACTGTATTATATATTTTTACACATAGAGTCAATCAACCTTTCTTGACCGCACCATAGTTCTTATTTGAAATAAAGTGACACTGATCTTAAATGGTATATGGACTATTTATTAACAGGGAATCATAGTACTATTATAATAAAAATTATATTTATTTATTCAAGTTAAGTTATTATTATAAACAAAACAAAGTATTTGTAATGCTAGTATAAATATGGTGTAGTTTCGACACTTCGCTCTAAGTTCAAGACTTGTGATGTAGACGCGAAGGTTCTCTACCTCGGTAAGTTAGTAGGTTTACACTATTTTACACTTACATAATATTTGAAAAATCTGTATGTTTTAAATAAATTTGACATGTTATTTTTTTATTATTATTTATTTAAAAAAATTATAACTAGTATTTACACTTAGTTCCTTTAAATCTAAGTCGTCATTAGAAAGCAAGATACCAAGCACAGATATATATTTACATAGATAACGTAAATGCATGTACTTCGCGTGTCCGAACACTGACCAATCGTCAAGGTCGGTCGCCGCTAACTTCAGTCCGCGCGCGTCCGATGTTGCAGCCGGACGGCCGCAAAAACTATAAAAATGCCTCGTTGCGTGATAATTAACTGCAATAGCCTAAAAATTTCGAGCTCCCAAAGGCAGGAACATATTTCCTATCACAGGTAAGTTATTTTAAAATTATATTATGCGTAAATTCATATTAAAACTTATTTTTAAGTATTTCAAGCTGTTGTGAGTCCCATAATATACCTAAATTTAAATGAACGTTAAGTAAACTATATTCTTATTACGTTGCCGCGTTTGCTTTGGACGTTTGATCTGACGTTGTGTGTTAAGAGACGATGAATATCGGAACAAGCGATACTGTGGCGCATCGCTTCGACTTCGTGATACAGGCAATTTCTCATTCGTCTGTCAAAACTAGCGACTAGTGTTGTTCGTTCTACAACATAATAATCGATTTTAATCGATTATTATATCGTCAAACGAATGATATTATAATAAAGGCAATTTAGTAGATAAAACAAGCTCATGAAGGACCAAATTTTACACGACAGCTTTAAAAGAGGAGGGTAATATTTTTAGGGTTCATATATTTAAAGTGTTATTGTTTATCCTTTCAACGTATACGACGATATAATTAATGTGTTTATATATTTTTAGAATTACGGGAGTGGCATGCCATGTTTGGTAAAACTCTCATGTAAGAAATAAATGATTAAAAAAATCTATTGTATTTGAAAATATTTATTTTATTTTCCCACGTGATCCTATCATAAAAGAAAAATGGATTGCGCGAAACAGTTGAGATTGTTGAATAAAACGGCGTGCCCCACTATAGATATCGTTGTAAGTCGTTGACAGCGAAGATGAGGTTAGTGAATTCATGTATAACAGTGTTTTTAATTAACAGCGTATAAAAATATCTGTCATACAATCATTTTGTGCTTTATAGAATAAAGATACACCACAAAAACCTTCACCATTGTCAAGGAAGAGAAAATCATCGGTAAAAATAATCGAGAAAAGCATCGGTGTCTTTGAATCGGTTTGGATTTCCCATCACTAAATTTCGACTGTGACGTCACAGTAGGTATTAAAAAGTTGGCACGCTTGGTTTCAATACAAATCGTTATACTTGCGTTATCTATGTAAATATATATCTGTGATACCAAGAATACTGGCAGCGTTATTTCGTTGACCGATATAATAAGCCAGCATACCGATAACGTCAAATATTAAAATTTCTGCGGTGGTGTCAAGAAAATTAACATAATGTATGCATGAAAAGTAGAGTTAAGGTTTGTTTTTCTCTTACAAACGAAAATATTAAAACCACACTGTTTGCTAAGATATAATTACTGATTCATTCATAATTAACTTTATTCATAAACAGGGTCGATCCCCAACCCGCATGCCCAGCGTGGGGATTATGGGCAATAACCCCCAAATAATGATGCCGTCTATGGCGCTCATTAGGGGAGGCCTATGTCCAGCAGTGGACTATTATAGGCTGGTGATGTTGATGTTGATAAACAGGGTTGAACAAACGAAGGTCACCTGATGGGGAGTAAGTACTTACCCGAAATCTTCAACAAAAAGGTAATCAATTTTCAAAATTTTGTTAGTGTAATTCTATTCAATTTCAAAACAAAGGACTGTTTCCTTTGAGTGAAATTTGCTATCTTGAGTATTTCGATTACTTTGCTCCAGGTAAACTCCGTTTCTTCCACCCTGTATACGATCCTTTTGATTTTAATATCACCGCACTTTAAAAAGTAATCAAACAAAATGTTTGCGGAGAAACAAAATATAAAAATAAAATTGGAAGGCATAGGGGAGAGTAGGTAGCATTCATACAGTTTACATTTTCAAGCCCCATAAAATACAAAGTTTAATATGTTATTTGAATGTCATTTTATCTATTCAAATATTGGGGGACCGCTAGCTACCTATACTATATCTAACTACAAAATTAGTAAAGTCCAGGGCTAATACAAAGTGACACAAGGCGAAGCGATGTAAGTTGGTTGGCTTTGCTTTTTTGGTATACTTGAGTGCCAAACGCCGTAGGCAAATGCCAAACGGCATTTGGTTCCTTTAGAGGAGAAAGTGTCCTTCCAGATCCTATTATTACGTTTGTGTAACCCCAAATCCCCTAATTTGATCAAATTTATTTAAAACAAAAATACTCGTACACTCACTTATAAATATGCAATAAAAGAATTACATATGTAAATAATAATTAAAATGCCTACTATAATCATTATCTATTTTATAATAATTTCATATAATTATATTCAAAAATTTTATAGTTCTATAAGTATAGTGCGCACTTTTGATTCTGGCAAGTACCTGTAAGTTGTCGTAACATAAAATGTTATCATTGTAATATTGGAATGTGGAATATCGGAATAGGATGGTGCAACATTGTTAAAAAATATGTAAACTTTCTTAATTCATATATATTATATTCTATTCGTTTACTGTACAGCAAAGCGAATGTTAACATGATCAACTAGAACATTTTTTAAACACTAAAATAATAATTTATAAAATATAGAGTAAAACTTACTATTACAAAATCTATGGCAATGTGAAACCAAAAATAACTCAAAGGCGCAAATACGACTCGTCCTAAAGTATAAATGGGACGTGTTAAGTATAGAAGATATGACCGCTGTATGTGCTTCTGGTGTATAAATATCACCAGCGCTCCCCTACCATAATAAAATAAATGGAATATTTGGGCTTTATCCAGCAATTATGAACCGCACTTGAGATTAATTTTACGAGTGTAAAGGGCAATCGAGTGATCATAAATTAGATTACGCTATTCGGTTAATTTTAACCTAGATCGAAGGTGCAAAATTGACTCGTACAAACGTATGGATGGGACGTCTAAAAAATAGACGACATGACCGCTGTATGTGATCCTTGTGTATGAATGACACCAGCTCTCCCCTACCATTATGATATTTGGGCTTTGTCCAGCAATTATGAACCGCACTTCAGATTAATTTTACGAGTGCAAAGGGCAATAAAGTCATCATAAATTAGATTACGCTTTTCGGTTAATTTTAGCCTAGATCAATTCTAGCCTACAGCAATCATACTTAGGTAGGCTACCCTACCTAAATAGTATGATTGCTTGATCTAGGCTTCCATTCTAGACGTAGACGAACATTGATTATTACTATAGAATTACAAATGTCAGGCGACAAAATTTTGTCGTTGGTCTACGCCGTAGGCGGTCTGCTACGACAACGTAGAGGCTTGTAGCGCATCTCCGCAGTAGGTCTTGAACCGCAGTAGTACGCCATGACTTGTCCGTTGTACTACAAGCGAAACAATGCATAGATTTTACAATGATTATAACTCTTTTTAATGCGATTCCGCTGATATACGACCAGCCAGAGATAAACTACGATCATTAGCCAACTGACCATATTTTACAATAAAACAAGTACATTTTAACCATATACCTTTACGTGATCTACACCACCACCTATCTGCTAAGACTACTTACAACAACAACGTTACGAAAATACGATTGCCTGAGATATCTACGTCTTTATTTTGGGAACAGTTTTCAGGTGTAAGAATTTAGCCTCTATAGTTAATAGCTTTAAAGAATCCACTCACCTCGGGATAAGATAAATGGTTAGGTTTTGGAATACGCAAAACACTCCGACGCATAAATCTGCCACCGCAAGGTTTGCCAAGAAGAAGTTCGTTATTGAGCGCAGCCGTCTTGATAATGTTACCACTAGGATGACTAGTAGGTTACCTGAAAATAGTCATTGCAAGATAATTTGTTTACAAGGTACATAAGAAATCAACTCAAGCGAGGTAATTTTATTGTGATACCGAGAATAAACCTGCCTAAAATAGAACATTCAAGTCTTGGAGTGAAGATTCTATTTTAGGCTTCAGTTTACATATTTTGAAGTCAGAATATTATCAAATTATAGCACAGATAAGGACTGTATTGACAATAAATAAATAAATAAATAAATAATGTTGGACAATCGACAAATCATCATCTATCTAATACAAATGACATTGCCACAAAAAACACATAAGATGCTGAGAAATTTAGTTTAATCATATTTTCTATATTAAAATGTCAGAGTCAATAAATTCGTCAATAATTTCGATTTATCTAAGCTTTCCCAAATCTAAGATACGAGCAAGATTTATTCGAGTTTTAATATCAATCAAGGATCAATAACTTTGATTCATTGTATAAGTATGGATGACAATGGCATGAATTTCCAATGAAACAGGATGGGATAAACCAGATGTGAACATGAGATTGGGCATAATAAACTGACAAAGTTTACGTCGGGCAATGCGCACGAACGTACATAATTATGTATGCATGGCAAAGATTTTATGTTTTGAGGCTTGTTTCTAAGTGAGTATCCGGTTGGTCATACGCTGTTATAACTATAATAAATTAATCAATGAATAAATCTCTTGTCAACAACATTCAGTCAACAAATTCGGCAAGAGAGATTTGATCTTTGATTAGAAAATCAGCAGCGTAACAACAACTCTCCGTATAGGGTGGCTACCTATCTTGGAAGTACGAATGATCACTTCTTTATGCTAAATAAATGAGACAATAATTTATTTTGCAAATTCATAAGCTCACTTCCACACAGTAAAATATTCAGTACTGTGTCCCTTTGCTTGGAGGAACGTGGTTTATCAACGTCCTCATATGGAATGATAAATTTCACACCCTTTTCGAGGGAGGTAGGTCAATGCCTATCCCTAACGCTTTATTTTGACATGCTCATGTGATGAAAGGGATTATTTGTTTATTATTTTTTTACATTATTTGTTCAGTCAGCTGTTATGAATGTTACAAGTAGGCTATATCGAATTTACCAGTTAATTTTTGCAAAAAAGTTTGAAAACATCTATTGAACCGCTAATATAAGCCCGCAGGTGCCTATCTTTGTTAAAGCATAGTTGATGTATAGTGGTGATGTAATGACTAAAGTTTATTTTGTCTGTTTTAATTAAGGATCTGGCTGTTCTAGTTATATCTAAGAACCCTAAATTAAAAGTTATTCCGTTCGGTATTAACAAAGCTCCTTGCTGCAAACTAACAATCACTAGTCACGAGTTTCAACTGAGACAAGTTAATAATTATGCCCGGAGCAGACGCTACGTAGATTTCCAAATAATAACGGAACAAAATAGCTATTATATTTTGTACTTACCTAGTTTCCTTTACACTACGTTAAAAAAATACCTACGTACTTACCTCATGCTCAATACGAATACTAAACAATTTTCACAGTTTTTTTTAAACACTTCTGCTGTCTGTTTTCCTTGTTTTCAACGCATTTTTATTAGTTAAGTTCGTAGATTTGTTTATGTGTTGCGTAAATAACTGGCGTGCTGGTTCAGTAATTACGTTCCGCATCCGGTGCTGCATCATTTCTCTCATCAGTGATCGGAATCGGTAATTATTCGATTTTATGTTGGCCAACAAGGTACTGAATATTTTATGAACGTAATAATGAACATAGCGTCAACGGTCTGTGCTTGGGCTGAAGCTGAGTTTATAATAACAATTTATATTAACTTATATAAATACTAATATTATAAAGGGGAAAGATTTGATAATTTGTTTTTTTGGATGGACTAGGATCCGAACTTTCTGGATCGATTTGAAAAACACTGATACTTTTTGAATCCATCGTCCCTGATGAACATAGGCTATAGAATATTTTCAAAACGTTAGGAATCCGAATGAAAACTTCATTAATGTAATCCAACGTGTATGCGAGTGTATGTGCGTGTGTGTGTGTGTTATATATTATGACATTGAAATTTTTGTTAAATATGCGGGAACGGTATTTATAATAATTAATTCAATCATCGTCTGATAGCCTAATAAAGGAATCAAAATGTTTTAATAACGTGAACAGAAATTTATTTTATTGATTCTTGATTCCTGAGATATAAATTTTTACCAACCTTATCTGATAGAGATACGAGATTAGATAATTGATTGGAAGATGATATTTTATTTATTTTGTAGCTTAGGGGATCATTGAAAACTACAAGAAAGATATGAAACAAAAATAACAAAGGCCAAAGATGTGACTTACCGAAAAAGCAACAGCAGAAGACAAGCGTGTAGAGCGTTATGAAAATAGCTCTAACATCAGTCCGATCAAAAATGTACTCGTCATTGGAAAGTACGCTGTCATTGAAGGCAGGCGCTGTGACGGCATCTTCTGAAATATTGATGGGCTCTGTCTCGTTGAATGGCTGCCATTGACTCTGTTTAAACTCCGCTGCTATGAATAACTTCACGCCGCACATGCTTTTTGATGTCTCGCCAATCATGGTGTTTTCATTTTCGTGAAACAGTAGCTGTCCATTTTCTGCAACAAAAAACGCAAAAAAGTTTTATTTTAATGGATCGACAAAGGTTCGAATTATATTTTTATTACAAACATTTAGAAAAAAAAATATTTTTATTGTTCCTTTGATTTTTCTTGTTAGTCGATTGAGTAGGTTAATTGATTGTTTGAGTTTGAGTTAGTTTATTCTGAAAAGCACTTATTAAAGCTCCTTATAATTTTTTTGATAAAGGCATCTATTTTGGTCCACCACATCATCATTAATAATATTTTATTCCATGAAGTGACGTGTCTAATTGCTTATTTAGAAAGCCTAAAGAAATATAGTTATTGAAATCTGGAATCATTCGAAGCAAAAATATTATGTTTATCGAAGCATGCTCAATGTTTTCAGATAAATGTGGGTATATGTAAATATGAGTAATGCATTTTATGGCGCTCATTAGGGGAGGCCTAATAATTCTTCTTTTTTAAAATTACTACATTAAAATTGGAGCGAAAGTCTTCATTTCTACATTGATGTTTTTATCTGAATCAGAACAGGCTCACGAAATATATTATTATTTCAAATTTCAAGCTTATAGCTGCCGATTAGCTGAGATATTATTAAATAAATAATGAGAAAGGACAAACAAAGAGAGCATAAAGGGTTTAGCAACCGATTACCGATACCGACCTAAAACAGACAGAGCTAACGGTTTGTATATGGTATCGACGTAGGTTTGAGGTTTGTGTGAATAAGATTACTTGCTTCCAGCATTCCCCGCTCTGTAGATCCATTTACGGTGGTTAATGTCTATTTAGTCGAGATCGATGCCTAGCCCTTTCAAATTCCATGCCATCCCAAGATCCTTATTAGCGGCTTAGCACGGGTATTAAACAGAAAATTCACAGATTATAAATTATTGCGGGTAGGGCTACATTATTATTGAAGTTTCCTTAAGGATCCCTGATAAATATGCTATAGTCTGTGTTGCTGGGATAAAATAAGATGAATTTTTCAAATTGGTCCAGTAGTTTCGAAGACTATTCAATTCAAACAACCAAATCTTTCCTCTTTATAATATTAGTATCGATTTCTCAATTACAACGCTGTTTTGAAAGGATTTACAACTTACGACAAAATACAAGAGCAGGCGCTAATTTTTGCTATCGAATTAACTTTATTAGAGTTTTACTTTTATGGATCAAATAGGTTCAAGAAATTGATATTGGTATTAAAAGGAATTCATCCTAAAATTGTATAGTCCTAAAATTTACGTGGCATGAAAGGTGGAGCTTTACCGTGAGGCTCTGGCACGTTCAGAAAAGTTCCATTTCTCATATTTAACGTAAAAGTCAGCTTTTTTGGTAGATATCTACGTGGGTTGAATGTTCCAGCACTAAATAACTTGGTATACAAGGTGCCAAGTATCCTCCGAGGTTGGTTCAATTCACAGAAATGTAATAATTAAAGATTTCTGTGGTTCTATTCTAGGCCCTGCGGAGATCAACATAGATTCTATCAGTGAATTTCGAATAATGTAATATTTTTAATATTGAAAACATCATCAGCATCATCAGCCTATTCTATTGTGTCCACTGCTGGACCTCTAGGCCTAAAATAATAAATAATAGGCGCCATATGAACGCCATGGATGGCATTATTAATCATATAAGGGTAATTGCTTAAAACCTGAATTGAAAACATATCGAGTAGTTTTCATGTAATTACATTAGTTGTCATATTATAGATTAATATAAATGTTATAAATTGACTGCTATTTCTTAAATTGACTTAAAATTTTGACTTTTTCTGTTATTTTTTGCATAAGATCTTATCAACATTTAAGTTATAGTTAAAAAAACCTATACCAAATCCAAACAAACCCTACAAAGTGTTCAATTTGGCTATTTAGCATAATTGAGTTGAGCAAAGGAGAACAAAATGAGTTTCACAAAAAGGACGCCCCATTAACTAAAACTACCTGTCCACAGTTGCGCAAAACGGAACTCGCATTTTCTCACGTACGTTCATATCAAAGTTCACTTTATCGTTTCTCTCTCTTCTTTTAAATTATATTTCCAAAAAATTACATATTTATTTATTTTTTAACACAAATAGTAAAACGAGGTTTTAAAATAGTTCATCAATTTATTTTTGGATATAGTAATTTTAAACATTATTACTTTTGAAACGTATTTAACGTTTTGATACATAATGCAAGATTATGTAAAAATCGAATCGAAAAAAACGAGTACATATTTATTCAAATAATTATTAAATCAAAAAATACTGAAACGAAATTCGAACACCGTAGTCCAAAACCACTTTTGAGTCTAAAATCACATACACGGCACAGTTTATAGGTTCCGGGCCGCTTGATTTTCAGGGTGATTTACCTTTGATATGGCCTACTCTCAATCGATTGGACTGCACGGCTCACATCAGGTGGTTTCGTCCGCATCGCATTCGATAATAAATTGCACCTGATGGACACCAGTGGCTGTGTTTGAGGGAGAACGCTCCCAGGTAATGAGCTAAAGAGCGCAGCGAGTTTATCGATAATTATCACGATAGGCAATTTGTTTTTAGCCTAAAAAATATCTGTGCTTTTGTTATTCTATTAAAACACTTTCAGTATCACGAAGGCTGCCGTTCCTAAGTAATGAACTAAAGAGCGCAGCGAGTTTATCGATAATTATCACGATAGGAAATTTGTTTTTAGTCTGAAAAATATCTTTGATATTGTTATTCTGCCTAAAATATTATGTATTGTAAATCTGGAATACAGCATATACTTGCTGCAATCTCAGATTAGAACGCAGGTACCATTCGATTAAGAAATTTATCTTTCAAACTAGGCCTTAATTGGCCCTGACTAATTAGTAATTAATATACTTTTGAAACATTAAGTTATTTGTTATTGACTAAATCGTAATTATGTCTTTGTCTTATTATTTAAAAAGAAATAACAAATGTAATAACAAAATTAACTAAAAATATTCTACGAATTTCTATGGAAACGGTTCTATGGAATTTAGAAAAATAAATAGATATTAATTATAAAATATTTTTTTGTTAAATTATACATAATCAAATTCAATAGTATTATTATTATTGATATGGATCAGTTGAGCTACCTGTAGTTTGTTCGCAACAGTCTGCAGTTAGCTCAATTGTTTCAATTGTAAATACTAGTTTTCATTTAGTTAGATAATTGTTATTTTCTTTGTAAATAAAAATATGTATATTATCAATTAGATATATTGGGTCTTAGAAACTGTAATGGTGTTTAAGTCGCGGAACGGCGCGATAATTCTATTGACTACTCAGAGGTCCTATTACAAATTTATTCGATTATTAGAAAATCCAATGATCTAAAAAATACTGAAACTGATTATCAGTTTCAGTACCTAGTAATAACTAATATAAAAAAATAAGATTCAGTTTTATCGCGTGTCTAAATGTAAATATCCCGGTCTAGACAAAGGATTATCTTCTTCTTCTTACCGAGTTAGCTTTTTATAGTTTGTTTGATAGGTTTGTTAAGTATCGTAAAAGCGCAAAATTATCTACCATGGTTACTTGGTAGGCATTGTTAAAACAGATCGATGTTTGTTAAAAATGGGTTTAAATGGTAAAATTATTGGCAGTTACCTATCTCCTTCCCTGCCAGTTTATACCAAGTAGAATCAAAATCCAGAAACAAAAGCAGGTAGATTTCGATTAAATTTCAAAACATTACAACTAAATAACTTTTTAAATATTAGCTAAAATGTAATGCAAGAGAATAGAGATCAAAATAGTTTATAATAGTTGACAAGTTTAGACCTGTCAGCATAATATTAAACAGTCACATTTTTAAATTTCTAAAGCATAATATAAGCTTCCTAAGCTTATCTTAATCCAATTTATAGAATCCACGCTAGTGATGTTCTAAATAGCCTTATACCAATTTCGAGGTTTGTATGGAGTTATCGCGACAAAGAAGCAATTTTCAGACTGAGAATTGAATTGGTACTCACATTTTGGGATAAGATAGTAATCTGAGTCCCATAGAAATCAGATAACTCGAAATTCTTACGCTCCAAGTTGCAATATAATTGATTCTTTTTAAAATGTACCTTTCATTGAATTATTGTATAAATTCCTACATAATTTAATTACATACAAAATTGAACAGAATCATGGTTTCGTTTTCTTTCATTTATGTAACAAACTAATAATTCTGCCATCACTAAAACTGTGGCTATGAATTAATCATAGAAATAGAGAGAATTTGTGCCGCGGCATAATGCACCAGGAAACTTCGTTTGAATATACTTTATTCCATTTACACAGAGCGTCTGCCATTACCCAACCTTTCATTTCACAATACATATGTTGAGAAGTGATATTTAAAGCGTCAATACAATAAGTCTAATTTAAAACAGACAAGTCTAACAATAGACTGTCATTACTCTAGTCTAAAACATGAAATATTTTTTTCATTTAAAATTTATTAATTTGTAAACCAAAAGTCACACAAAAGTCAAACAAAATACTTTATTAACACTAAGAAATAACAAATAAGGAAGTAATTAACTAGATAAAACCCTCACTTTTTATTGGAAAAAAAATATAACTAGGTGATCTAAGTGAAAAATCAAATTAGGCGTGGTAAGATTCCGTCAATCCTTTTTATAAGTTAAGTAAACTAAGTTATTCTGTGTTGCATCACAGAATAACTTAGTAGGGATTTAGGGACTGGGTAGTCAACGTGATAAAATGTTAAATGTGGTAGTTATTACATCTAAATAGCAAAATCAAATTAAAACTAATTTTTACAATTAAAATAATTGAGCTAAGGGCAGATTGTTGCAAACAATCTCCTGATAACTCAAGACGCTGGCTGCATAGCCTCGCAGTAACCATCAAAACTAATTGTAGATGACAAAACAATCAATCTCAAATCACCAATCGTTTTCTATAGCCTGTGGTCATCGCAATCTACAAAGAGACCCTCGCTATTCACTCAGTTTATTGCTATTAGAAATCTACACTCAGATAACAATATCGCACAACTCGACAAGGCCGCAAAACCGTTTGAAGCGGACGCTGCAATATACAGATTGCCTGTAATTTAAAACTAAATGGGACGCCAGTTTTAATCTAAAACATGAGTTATTTATGGTTCAGCGCATCTATTTTAGCAATCTTCAAAAGCTGCACCGCTGCTTGGTTAGCAGTAAACAAAATGCGCTTTTTGCACTAAGTACAACATGCTACACTAGTGCTATGCTTAAAATTCTTCTAAACTATCGGCTACCTTTGCAAATGTTTGGTTTATCGGTGAGTTATAGCAAGCATACCTATCCTTTATACTCCATGTAGATGTGAACATCGTTAAGGTAAACGAGCGTGAGTTGAGGCTGTGAAACATAATACTAGCTTGTTTGCGGTCATTAGAAATGAAAACATTTATTGGACTAAAGTACAAAGGAACATTGTATTTGTTTGAAAACGATAATGCACGAAATGATTAAACGAATGTGTCGCGAGTATTACCTACCGCCTTCCTCCGAATACAAGATAACAGGGTCCCTTATATTCATCCTTATTCATTAAAAACTTGGTACGTAAAATTAATAATTATGAAATGTATAATATATCCTGCAAACTTTGTCTAGGTGACTTGCTGGTCGATTTAGATGTACGTTGTGAATAGTCACTATTTTCGCCTCCTAATGAATACTTTTTGATAGCATATAACCATTCAAAGAAAACTAAACTATGAACGAAAAGTAAAAGTAAATTCAGATCAAAATATATTTATTTTGTCCAAACATAAGGACAAATACAGTATGATTGCAAAAAAAACCATAGAAATTGATGAAACTGTGCAAACATGATTGGGGAAAGAATACTTATTATAGTTGAGCTAGCTTAGCTGTAGTACTGTTTATTTCTTTTTACTACTAGATCCTGTCAATCTAAAGATTGCCTGGAAGAGGTCGCCGCATTATATTTAGGTATAGTTCGACCGAAACCGCTGTACCGCTCCTGAGGTATGCGCGCGGCGAGACGGGGGGGAAGTATCGGCCGCTCCGATCCATCAGTCTGCCGTCGACGCTCACGGCAGTAGGTCGCCTTTGTACCGGACGGTCTATGTCAGATACACATGAGATAAATATCCAAAGATGGGCCGAGCGCTATCTCGTGATGTCAAGGCCATAATTTTTAAAGTGGCCGAATATTTTAAGAAAAGAAAAGCAGACAGAGAGAGCTTTGAATATAAAAGTGATGCAAATATTGCCAAAATCGTGGCAGACGCTACGGGGTACTGCGAAAAAACCGCAAGAAATGTGATAAAAGAGGGCAATTCATCAACTGAAAATTTGGGCCGATTGAAATTTAATTCGCCAAAACAACCAAAAACTATAAAGAAAAAACATGTTGTTGATGATTTTGATTTAGGAGTTATCAGAAGAAAAATTCATCAGTTTTATGAATTTGAAAAAAGAGTGCCAAGTGTCGGTAAGTTACTTTCAAGTTTGAAACAAGATGGCATATTAAATGTGGACGAGAATTTCTAAGGAGCCTCTTACACACAATAGGTTACTGTTTCAAAAAATGCAAATCGAAGAGACATCTCCTTATAGAGCAGCCTAATATTGTAGTGTGGCGGAAAAAATACTTAACACAAATCAGAAATTACAGAACGCAAAACCGCAACATATATTTCCTTGATGAAACATACATTAACGCCAGTCACCATGTAAGCAAATGTTGGCAATCATCGTCCGAACCTGGAATTCATGCTGATATTGGAAAAGGACGGCGTTTGGTAATTCTTCACGCTGGATGTCGAAATGGCTTGGTTGATGGTGCATTGACGATATTCAAATCAGATGCTAAGACCGGCGACTATCATGGAGACATGAACGGGCCTACTTTTTATAAGTGGGTACTAGATGAAAAGTTAAAAGATAAATTGCTTCCGAATTCTGTGGTTGTCTTGGACAACGCGTCTTACCACAGCGTTCAGGTTGACAAGAAGCCAACCATAGCAAGCCTCAAAACCGAAATGCAGAACTGGTTACGGCGCCACAATGTTGAATTTTCGGAAGCTATGACAAAATCTCAACTGCAACTTCTTATCGATAATACACAAAAAGAGCCCGTGTACAGAATTGATGAACTCCTGAAAGCCAATGGACATACTGTTCTACGATTACCGCCGTACCATCCGGATTTGAATCCCATAGAGTTAGTCTGGGCTGATATTAAAAACAATATATGTAGCTCATAACCATATTAACTCTTCTCTAGATGAAAAGATAAACTTATTGAATACATTGTTTTCGGAGTTCACGGCGGAAAAATGGCAGAAATGTGATGATCATGTCCAAAAAAATGAAAACAATTACTGGGATCGCGATAGTAGATTTGATATTATTATCGATCCATTAATTATAAATTTGCAGAACGACTCTGATTCAAATTCCGATGGCGAAACGGAAGATGAAGTTGAAGCAGAAGCTCTGTCAGAATATCTGTAGATAATTTAGTTATAAAAAAATATAAACATATCGATATAATATATAAAACAAAAATATTGTTTATATTGGTACGATATCGTAAGATATATCCGACAATATCGATCTCATGTGTATTCTTGCTCTTTTTTCCTCGGCCCCCACTTCGCCGCACTTTCTTAGGGAGCGGTACAGCGGTTTCGGTCGAACTTATAGTAGTAATGTTTCTTTTTATACTGTTTTATAAGGTGCATTAAAGATCTATCTATATATTTATATTTTATCCTAATCCTCACTTTCACCCCATATGTAGCCAGTTTTGCCTCAAACCCCAGCAGAATATTTTATGATCTATGTTAGATTAATATTAATAATCTAAATAAACCAGCAGTAAGTACTCTGTTTCACCTATATGTACCTATATATAATTCAGCTGCAAGTATTATAGTAGTAGTAGAACTAAAATAATTGATAGCAACGCTCTCCCGCGAGGGCCCTAGTTGGTTACTGATTCTTAACAAAGATAGGTATTTCGAAGCACCATATAACTTATAAAAACTCGAAATCAGAACAAGTTTATTTATTTTTACACCAAGAGCCAGCTGTTCTGTTTCGTGTAAGTACTTATACTTTATTACAGTTACCAAACTCTACAAAAATAGAGGTGTATCAGGGGCATACTTAGAAACCAGAAAGTTTTGGGTGATGGATTGCTCGAAACGAACACCCTCATCATCAATAATAATTCGCTTCGATTGCGAATACCTTTAAAATCTATAAGAAATAATATGTAGATATAGATAATATCCCCTGACCACGACAGTGTTGAAACGTTGGGAAAAACAGATAAGTATTATGCGATAATACCTGTCAAAATAGTTTAATGTATTTACGTCGGGTAAGTAATATAATATATTACTTACTTTTTGTGTGTTTCTTTTGTTTTACGAACATTTACCTCCCTTTCACCGTACCTTTCACACAGAAATCTTAAAATGTGAGGAACGTTAATGTGTTCAGAATAATTTTATACTCTTCGTACAAAAATAATGGCGTATAATGTCCGTCATAATGTTTACAACCATAAAAAACCTCCATAAATTCAGGGAAAACATTCACGAGCGCTGCTGGGTAACGTTTCCGCCACCGGGCGGCGTTCCTTCTAAACTCACTGGTAAAAATAAATAAACGAATCATAAAGGGAGTCTTATCCCGATTCTGTAAGAGATATGTAAAGATTTACTCAAAGGATATTTAAAACCAATTCTCCTTATTTATCCTTTTGTACCTTTGAAAGCGTATCGCAAATAATATATACGTAAGTCTGAATATACATAATTATCTGAAACCGCCATTGTGTCTTCGCCTTATCTCCGCTTCATAAACAAGCTTATTAAGATCGCCCTTCTCGATTCCAAAACCTTTGATATTGAAAACAGTTTTTTAAAAACCATTAACTGTCTATCTGATGAATAAGTACTAAACAAAAATAACAAACGACTAGTTGTAATGCTGGACGAAAATAGACGGCCGTTTTCGAGGACGAGTCATTAATTTGAATTGTGTACGGTTCCATGACTGGGCTGATGAATATTTTTACGTAGGGATAGGTATAACTGTTTAAAACAGCTGTTACCTTTTAGGAGCATTCATAAAACATGAACTACCTACCCAAACTTTTTGATTTTACTTTGTCCAAAAAATATGTATGTAGATAAGGCTTTTTAAATACTGATTGATTGTGGAAAAGCCATTATTAATTCTCGTAACCAATTTAGGTTGATAGTGGTAAACTTTGATGTACTTGACAGTGTTAGGGATCACCGTATGTGTGGGTCTCGCAGCGAGTCAGATTAATTTTCCCCGCCATGATATCATCAAACAAGTACGACAAGTGCGAGTGTAACTCGCGCGCCGAGGGTTTTGAACTTTTGTCGTTTAGGTAGGTACGTATATGACAACCTCTTGGCGCGGTGGGCTTACAACGCAGGAGGTGGAGGTTTGATTCCTGCCTCGGGACTAATATTTGTAGGATCTTCGGATTATTTGTTCGGGTGTTCTAGTCCTTTTCAGTACACTAAAATAAATCATCTAATGTGATACTTATACTTTATTATGTATAACAGCTATCGTAGTAATACTACCAATAACACAAGCTTTGCTTAGCTTGTGGGTTAAATGATACTGTGTGGATTATCTAGGATACATACCTATCTCTTCTCTAAAATTTTGAGAACAACGGTTTTGGTGCGCTGTGGAACTCCTATTACAGTTACTACAGAGATTAGTACCCACCAGGGCCGTAGCCAGAAATAGTATTCGGGGGGGGTCGAGCCTTAGACCCGGCCGAGACAATATGCCACATCTTTATATACCTACTTATGCTAGTTATGATAGTACCTATCCGGAGTGGTTTTTAACCAAGCACTCCAAAAAAACCGATAAAAAAATAACAACCATGAATAACGGCGAGCGGAGCGAGCCGCGAATTTTTTCAGATTTTTCCGATGTTTTGTAAAAAAGTATGCAAAAGTGTGACAATAGATATGACAGCTAGCCCCGAATATTTCAAAAACTGAGGTGGTAATTTTGGAGATTGGAGATTGGTATGCCAGCAAGAAAGAAAAAAAATGCGAGTAACACAAAAAAGACGAAAAAAGAAATAACTTCGAGCGAGCTACATTTTCGGGTGACAAAAAGTTAGTAGTAGTAGTTAGGGGTAGGTTTTTAACAGTTCATACTAACTATTTATTAGTAAGAAAACATAAATAACAGCAAGTGGAACGAGCCTTGACATATTGTAGGTAGTATTTTCGGCCATTGGAAATGGTTGAGAAATTAATACAATATAAATGTCGTCGAGTACAGTGAGTCATGCCATGCAAAGACAAGAAAAGAAAGCTAAGAAAAATTTGGTTTATTGAAGAAATATAAAATAATATAAAATAAAAATAAGAAATAAAATAGCTCCTATTACATAATGAATAAATGGCGAGCGAAGCGAGCCGCCAAATTTTTGACATATTTTCGGCAAGCTGGTAAAAATGGCAACAGAATTATAATGAACGGCGAGCGAAGCGAGCCGCAATTTTTTTAGCGATTTTTTGGACTTTCTGTAAAATAGAATCAAGAGTGACAAAAGATTATGAATAGCGAACCCCCAAAATTTTATTAAATTCTTTAGAGGCTTTGCGGTGATAATTTTGAAGTTTGGTGAAGTAAGCAAGGTAAAATGACAAACAATGTTAAATTGAACATTTATAAAAATGAAAAATTTTTGTTACTTTTTCGTATAGTCACGTGGTATAATAAAAATTATAACAGTGAGCGGAATGAGCGCCGATATTTTGTTATGTTTACAGCCGCTGAAAATGGTTGAGAAATTACGACAATTTCGCAAGGCTGTAAAAAAGTTTAGAATACATGTGAATTAACGGCGAGCGGAGCGAGCCGCGAAATTTTTTGTGACATTTTCGTTCGTTACCAAATAGTTTAGAAAAATATGCTATAACTAAAGGCATAAATAACAACAAACGGAGGGAGCAATTCAAGAAAATAGGTCTATTGATTTACAAAATTAAAAGTAATGTCGTGATCTGCCTGCCTAGCTGGAATCGGCCGTAAATGAATGCGATGCGTGCACCCAGCTCACTTAGGTACATAAAATGTAGAGACGAATTTTAACGAAAAAAAATTTTGAGTTTTCAAGAGAGAATAACTTAAAAAGATATTTAAGTGCTGCGTGCTTACAATGTATGTAGATACACAATAGGTATCGCATGGCACGGAGCGCGAGTGCGCCCCACCCGCCACCGACGAATCAGAGCGCGCTGTTGTAAATCGGAGACGAAATTAGAGAAAAAATTTGTATTTTTAAGAGAGAATAGCTGTTTAAAGTGCTGCTTGCTTGCCACGTACGAGTGCGTATCCGAGAAAATTTTACCTATTTAAGTTTGATTTTTAACGGTGCCTCAACATTTCGGGGGGGGTTTGAAACTTAGACGATTTTCAAAACCTGTTTTGAATTGTCGAAATCCATACCTTTGATTTGATATTACTCTCAATGAAATAGCCTCCATTGGATGAAAATTAGTTTTTTGACCATATTTCAAAAACTGTTATTTTTACAGACTTCTCTATATTTTTCCTGTAAAATATAGATCCATATATACAAACACTTGGTACATATCACGTCGATCGCTTTGCAATCTTCGGAGATAGAGGGGGGGAACGGTCATTTTTTTGACTTTTTTCAAAATATTTTAAAAAGTATAAAACCTACCAAAATTTCAAAAACTATTTTGAAATCTACAAACGTGTACCTTTCATTTGATACCACTTTTGACTTTGTACGTTCCATTTAAAATTTCGATTTCAAAATTTGTATGGAAAATCTTCATTTTGATTTTTCATTTATTTTCATTTATTTTTCTATAACTATGTGCGGGCGCACAAAATGTATTATTATTTCAAATTTCAACTCAATAGCTGCAGTAGTTTCTGAGATATTAAGGATTCAAAACACAAAACAGACCCAAAGCGATTTCATAAGGGTTTTGCAACCGATGGCAAAACCCTAAAAACCGTACGGCTCCTAAAACGATAGACTACTAGCAATTTGACGAATATCGTTTTTCTTTATCGAATTTACTACAAATTATTTGTTCTTCGTCACCAACTAAGCCTTCGTCAAGCTCGAAATTGTATAGTTGGTAGTAACATTCAATAAACCCAATCCCCTAATCAGCTTTTCCGATAACTTCACCACATACGAGGGTAGACAAAAAGCTCTTTCAAGTTTGTTATCTTTCGTACGCATACGTGCCTAGATTATGCATAGAGGCTTACTGATATTTTTACTGGTATTTTTTTTACTGAACTTTGTGTTGGCTAGAAAGGTGTAGCATATTGAATCTGTTACTCATTATGATCGCATGACCGTATTTCTTATCAAAATACTTTGTCACTCAAATTTTCAGCATATAATGTGTTTTTGTAAGCTATCTACTGTGTTTTAATAAATAGAAAGCAATTATGAATGCTGGTCAATCCACAAGCTAAGCAGAGCTTAGGTATGTTATTTATGACTGATATACTTAATAGAATACATTTCTTATGTTATTATTACGTATATATTACCTTGTTATATTTTATATACGAAACACCCAGAACACCCGGAACTAATATTAGCAGAACCATCCGCTGTGCTCATCTCAATTTAAAATAGACGTAAGATTGAAAACACCTGTTCCATCTAGGATCATAGGATCTATTTATTATTGTTTTTCCCAATAAATCCATCAACACCAATTTAAATTGCAGCTTCAATATTCATTCCGATATAAAATTCCACTTAATGTACAAAGTTTTCCACACGACACCGGCAAACAACGATACTGAGACCCAGCCACTCAAAACAACATAAAACATCAGGTTTATCGGTGCTTGCTTCAGCTTACTCTTATTTACCGAATGTTTGGCCAATAACAACGATTTATTGAGCTTTGACAGACGTTTATCGGGCGACTTGTCGCACTAGGGTTTGAGCTGCAGAAATACAGAAATGACACTCAAAACTACTATGCTCGTTAATTTGAAGGCATTTGGTTAGCGGGGAGAATATGAAGCAAACTGTCTTAATTCCACTTATTTATTATATTCTTAATATCAACTCTGCTTATCATGATCATGCCTGGCTGTATATATGTTTGTGCCGTTCGATCAATTAAATGCACATTTGACCAAGAACGGCATTTATTGTTAGAGGATAAGTGTGACAATGTTTTACAAAATAAACAGAGGTGCTTGGATTATTTTTAAGGAGAACCATGAAAATAAACGACCACCATGGCGCAGCGGGAGAAGGTCCGCCTGCCACGCAGGAGGTTGCGGGTTCTGTAACGCCCCTAAGACGCTGCCTGTCGCTGTATGGCAATACTGATGCGCTGCACCAGATACTGGCCAGCTCTCGGGTTTTACGAGTAAGACGCTTAGACCAAACACTCTGACAATTTGTCTAAAAACCCGGAGGGCCTGGATATCCCACGGACCGGGTCTAGATTCCAAGGTCAGTAAATGCGTAGGCTTTGTAGAAATATGCAGGATATTTCCGCCTCTTGAGATCCTCGGTTAACCTGCCGCCATACCAGCCCACACGGATGTCTCAGGGAGGCCGCAAATGTGTCGATGCATATAGCGTCCTACACATCCCCAACTCCCATCGGACAAGTTTCATACCCTCGGGCCTTGTGCCGATGAAATGATGTTGATATCAACGCCATTTAATGAATTAAGTTTTAAGCGCCTATTGCGTAGATATCTACAATTATACAACCATTTAATTCAAAATGGCTTGATAACAGTCATAGTCTCTGAAGTTCTCAAACATCTTAAGTCAGTGTAATCTTTGTAATTAACAACAAACCGCCTGAAGAGATTAAATTCTAGATGACAATGGGATAATTAGTAAACCCTTGATGTATATTCTATTAGACGATAAGGTAACAACTATTTGAACCATAATCTCCTTGATAATAGTTCGTAGGTACCTTATTACGAGAAACCTGTTGTGTGTAAGGCAATTAGGTACGAGTTAGTATCAAAATATGATAAACTTCATCCAGCTTAGCTGCCTTAGATAAGTTTAATCATCGCGCTTGAAATTATTAAATCGGCTCTAAGCCCTGGTCTCGCTTAGTCTTTTCTTTTTTAAATCTTTAATATCTCAGCAAATACTAGGTACTGCTATTAACTTAAAATTTGAAATAATAATACATTTCGCCTAGCAGATATCAAAATGAAAATAAATGAAATACTGCCGACAAGTAAATTTCAAAACATATATGAATTATTTTGAAAAGGTTGAAAAGTTTACCATTCCCTTCTCTCTCCCTCAATCTCTGAAGTTTGCAGAGCAATCAATGTAATGTATGCGTTTATAGATACATATCTATATTTAACAGGAATAATATTATAATAGAGAAGTCTCTAAAAGGGTAATTTTTTTTATAAAGGTCAAAAATATAATTTTCGAAAGTGAACGCGCTATGATTTCAACACAGTTTTTGAAATTTGTAGATTTTTCATTTGAATTACACTGAAAAGAGACGAAAAACTTACCAGTAGGTACCTTCCTATAGTCTGATCTCCGAAGTAACTAATAACTATAGTATTTATATTAAACACATAATCGACAAAAGATCTAAACCATCGGCACGCGAATTAAACTAGGACTCTCATCATTCAATGGAATAAAATAATGATAATAAAAAAATACTTCGCAATTTTTCTAATTCGGATGTGGAGTAGGTACACTTGATACTATCAGCGCAATTTTTGAAAGCTCTCAATAAAACTAATTTGCTTTTCCTTAATTGTTATTTTCTTTGTTCATTAATTTAATTGTATTTATAAAATGTAACTCGAACTTTATTCACATTTTACGTATTTTATGGAATTTGAAGTTGGTTTCAGTTTTATGAAAAGAAATCAACTCATTGAATTATTTGGTACCTTTCAATCTATTTACAAACACGCTCCGCAGCTGATAGAGGTCTTACTCTCTAAGGCTGAAGATTCCATGACTAAAACGTGTGACGTCACAACGTGTTCTAAACATAAGCGATTCATAAACTTGCTTTGGTGTGGTACCTAGAAATTGTATTCTCTAAGCCGAAAAGAAACGTAGTAATTTGGAGAATCAATCTGTGCCATAACCCGCTAGGAGCGCTTATTTGACAGTTCAAATCGTTCCGTACCGCACCGAATCGTGGTTAGGATTAACAACTGGCATAGTGACTATGGTTTTGATTGGGTTTTGATCAATTCCACGCAGCTCTCTTGTCGTATTTGAGTAACGTGTTTAGATCGGCAATAGTGAATAAAGACCCTGTACACAGATGTCACTATCGTTTATAGTTTGGCACGCAATATTGCACAGATGCGAAAGGACAAAAAGAGATCGATATTCCAATTGGATCACAGATTCGCATTAAATAGCTATTTTATTGCTGTAAGCAGGGCCGGCCATATATCGCGAAGAACCGATAACCGCTGGGGTAAACGTGTTCTTGAGTGGAGACCGCGACTTGGTAAACGTAGTGTAGGACGCCCTCCGGCCAGGTGGGATGACGATCTGCGAAAGACTGCTGGCAGATGCTGGATGCGACAAGCCGAAGACAGGGCGCTATGGCGCTCATTAGGGGAGGCCTATGTCCAACAGTGGACTAACATAGGCTGATGATGATGATGATGAAGCAGGTGTGGGGTTCTATACAACATTTGTTAGAACTAAATCACGAGCATTATTCTGCGGTGTCCTCTGAAAATACTTCTTTGGAACATATGCCTGAACTCTAAGAGGCAGATTCGCTTAACAATATAGTACCCGCACTGACCAGTTTAAGGGGCCTTGACTACAGTGACTAGCGGAGCGAGGAGCAAGTAGGTATGTAATTTTATACAGGTAATAATTTCATTAGTGCATGAGCCACCATCTGTTTCTGACGATAAATAGCTTCCAGGTACTGAGAGATTATATTAAACTGAAAAATCATGTTGGTTAGTAAACTTTTACTGTCGTATGTTTTACTGTAGTTTATCTATAATCACAATCAGATTGATCTGATTTTTTAGTATGGGCTGGTCGCATAAGCCACCAATATACGTTTTCGAGAACCATTTACTTCTTAAAAGAAAAATTTATTATAATGACTGTAGACGCTAACGAGATGTAGGCTAAAAATGCGTCAAAAATGTCTCATTTTCTTATACGTATCGTCTGAGTACGCATGAAAGTACTGAAGTTATGTCAACTACATGACAAGCATAATTAAAGAAAAAATAACAACATAGATTCATTTATGGCTTCAAAGTTGACTTTGTTGTGTGCATAGATGTGATTGAGTGACACTATCCGTATTTTGTAACAGCAGCATAATTTTTACAATGATTGACGTGTAGACTTGGTACGATCGCCATGGAAAAACCATACTTTAAAGACAGATTGCTAGCACATTGCTAGTCACCTCCAATGTACCTTCAAATAAACAATAAAACATAACAGGTAGACATGTTCCTTATCAAGCTGATCTTACGAATAAATGTTCTACTAACGAAATGTTTTCCCGAGTGTCCTTATATTTCTTATGCTATTGCGCCAGTACAGAGTGTATTACAAAGAAATGAAACGCTCACAAGGGATATCCGATTCCGATTTTCTAATGTATTGCGATTTAAACAAAAGATATAAAGGCGAAAGTTTGGAACTTGCGCGTTCCGAATCAATTAAAATCTTGGAAAGTATTTACAAAATTCGCAGGAGATGAAGGGAAATAAGGGCTGTGAATTATGATGACTTTACCAATGACTTTAACTCTAATTTTGATCTTATTATGATAAGATAAGATAATAATTCTTTATTCTTAAAACTTATGAAGGTCCTGATAAATGAGAAATTCGACATTATCGGGCTCTCAGATATGAGATGACTTTGAATCGATAGCTTAAAGAACATGGACACTTCATTTTCTACTTCATAGGACAAACTACGAGTATAAGCGTGTATGTCGGAACACGGTTTCATTATGTTATTCATAATTAAAGTCAGTACCAAACGTTAGTTAACATGGCATAAAACATAATTACCATTTTAAAAGGAACTCTATTTATTAGTTATTATTTTAAATACTTGCCTAGCCGGAAAATCAGCTTAAAACTATTTGGACATCATTATGTATGTTAACTGTAAAAGCAAAATGTACATTATGTATGTTTGACTGTAAAATATAAACCATCAGAAAGACTTGTTCGGTAAGTAAATTGTTTTTGTACAGTATACACCGTGTAACAAAATATGTGTACTAAGCGAAAGGGGGTGAATTTCCACCCCCCGGGATCAACTTTTGTTCAACGACTTTTCGAATTTCGATCGGTATCTCGGAAAAAACTGCATCAAAGTTTCAACATGGACAGCTGATTTTTTACGAAGTGACAACCCAAAAGGCAGCGGTTTCTTGTACCTGTGACAATGACGTCAGTATGGTCACAGATGTAGAGTGATAGATAGATAGGTAGATAGATTAGGTAGTCTCCCGCCCCGCCATAGCTGAACTCTACGAAGAACTCTACCTACCTGCAGTGGTAGTAGGTATGTATAGGTTACCCGGATAGGGTTGTTACTTTTTAAAATTAAAACTTTTTGTATGGGAAACGAAAAATAGGATTTTTTAATTATCCCCCCCCCCACAACTGATCACCATTGGGGTCTGAAACCTCCCCCTTCGGCGTAGTACACATATTTTGTTACACCTTGTACATATTGCTGCTGCTTGGTCAGCAAAATTAATTTTTTGGTCCGAAGAATAAATTTTTTGATCAGTAAGATTTTACAATCAATCACCAGAATAATTATGGAGTAGTAATCTGTCTAGGCCTTATGTGGCCGCGTGGGATTAGGAATATAGTATAATTTAACACTGTCACAGTTTTAACGTGACGTTTCTACGTATGTTGGATTTAAGGTAATAGAGGTAAATACTACGAATAAGATCTATAATTTTTCTAATGTTTGGGGTATCCTACACTCTCAAGTTAGGTGACGACGATCCATATAATATGTATTTAAGTAAGTAGGTAACTACATAAAACTGAGAGAGAATTGTATTTTTTGCCACCTCTGCTATCAAAAGTTTTCGGACAGGGGTTTGGGGACGGCGAAGTGTAGATGTAAGTTTAGAAGGGAAATAAGTCGGAAAGTTTTTGTCAGTAGTTCAGGGAATGGGTGCTGACAGACGTTGCTGTGTAAAAAATCCTACTACACTCGAGGTGTATTGACACCTAACGGATCAAGTTGTAAATGTAGACCTCCCAGAGACCCACTGAAACATACTCAATCAATCAAGAAATGTCATGACGTTTCTTCCAGTTGTTAAGGAGGAGTTCACTGCCACACGCAGGAGTAGAAGATTACGTAGGTATATTATTATTATTGAATAGCTAATCCAAATAATATTATAGTGTGCCAAATAAAATCTGTGTCACGATTCCCTGCTGCTTTACTCATATTTTGGTATTATTTATTGAATAGGCTGCCTAATGTCACTTTATATACTAACCAATTTAGTCATATTTGCCAACCACTAGATTCTTCTCATTTCACGTTTTCTGCTGATAAAATCCATTCTTTAGCTAACCAAAACCTCTTTTATTTGCAGATCGTTTAAATTTTACCGATTTTAAAAGATCTTTCGGAATTATTGCCGAGTCTCCGCGGCTTCATTTTTGTATTTTACTAGTGTACGTAAAATACCGTTAGAGAGACACATTTTCATATAAAAATTACCATACATTAAGTAATAGAATCAAAGCATATCAAATCTTATTACACAAGTATTTATATAAATGCCTATCAATCTTAATCAATCATTAACACCCTATTAACACAGCAAGCAAGAAACTAGGTCTAGAAATAAACCGAAACGAAACTATTATTATTATATGTTAAACATTATTAACTATGTCATAATATTGTATTAAACACAAGTACAGTAAGTAGTCCTGGTACAGCATAGACTCTATACGGCGTAGACTACTTTGTAGACCCTCTACGGTGTAGACCCTCTACAAAGCTGTGATGAAAGGAATTATCCAACAATCTCCAATAATTTTTTCGTCCGTATTGATTAAATTTTTTGCTACCTATTTATCCTCATTCTTACTTGTCAATAGATCCATGAGGCTTACATACCCGGTCATCAATAAAAAGAAGTTGAAAATAACATTATAAAAGCTAAATTTCATTGACGTATTCTGAAACAAAATGAAATATACAAAAAAACATACCGAGTCGTGAACCACCTCTTTTATCAGGGTTCCGTATCTGAAGGGCGAAAACGGTAACCGATTTCCAAGACTGCGCTTTCTGCCCGTCCGTCAGCGAGCTGTATCTTTTAATTGTAACCGTATTAGTAGACCGCTGAATAACAAATAATGAAACATATGGTACGGAACCTTCCGTGTGCAAGTTAACCGTCAGTTGGCTGGTTTTATTCGATGTCGGAAACACAAAAGTGCTCTGTACCAAATTTTATTGTTGTTTTTTTTTTCTCTCTTATAACAAAGATGTAAATAAAAGACCCTAACAATAAGGACACCCATTATTCTAAATTTTCATAATAACCTAAAAAATACTAGGAATATTTATATAATATTTTATTCGCAAACAATGTCGATTTCAGCAAAAGGTTTGCTTTGCTTTTATATTTACATTTATGATTCGGCATGAATTTACCGACCTGAGCCCACCCGAGTATCTTATTATTTGAATTTGACATCGAGTTAACCAAAGTTCGTAACAAAGGCGTACAAAATTAAATTTTAATGCTCAGATAATGAGTCAAACTTGAAAAACAGTTACGAATGAGCTAAAATTTTGAATTGTTTTTTTTGTTTACTTTTTGTTCTGGGCGATACGTTAATATTTTTTACAGTGTTTGAATAGCTCCATGGAGGGTCGATTTGGCCGTTAAAAAATGAAACTATACTTTTCAATTTAATTATATTCCCTTTATTAAATAAAAATATAACATTACAGATGATATAAAATTCCTTTTTTGTACACTAGAAAAAGAGCTAACAAAAGACAATACATGAAACAGCTACAATGGGAGGCTTTATTGCTTAGAATAGAAGTGATCTCTTCCAGGTAAGGTGCTATCGTTAAAAGTGACTGAGGTCTCAAATACTCCTTTTGTTTAAATAAGAAACGTGTTTCCAAAAAGCAGATGGGTTCTTTGAAATTGATTTTCTAAGTGGCTCATGTGGTTTTTAAAACCTTATCCATATTTTCCGTGTTGTCGACCTGGATAGCATCGACATTAACACATTGGTGAAGTTGACGTGACTCTCGGCAGTCAAAATTTTAATTAAATGTAATTCAGGTATATCAATTAATATTGATAACGTCTACACCAATTGTTCATCATCAAAAGGTAACTCCGTTACTTCAAGGAGCTAGGTTGATTACGTTAGGTTAGCCTGTTTAGGCAGGGGGATAATGCACGATACACTCTCATAGATGATGTCGGTGCAGATCTCAGTTCCCCCACTTAGAATTAGAATTAGTCTTATTGAAATATCGGGTCCCAATGACACGTCACTGTGATTTCCAACGCCATCATGAACTGTTAACACAGTACTTACTGCTATTGTTCGTTATTTGTTTAGCAGCCTGAACGATACTGTAATATTCTACATTGAAATACTGCAGTTTACTCACGACTTGTATTACTTATAGGACAATACAGATTATCTATGCATGCAAATGTTTCTTTTGTGAGGCTCTGAGGCATCCTACTTGATTTACCGCCGTACCTTCATGTATGCCAGCGACCGTGCTCCATATTTTATGATCTTGCCGCGTTGCAAAGCGTTGCAAATGCCCCGAAAGTAACATATGGGTTGCACTGACTATAAAGTCAGTAGTTTCTAAAGTATAACGTAGGATAAAAAGTAAAAAAGATAAAATCTAGAGCCGTTTTGCTTTTTTATCTACACTAGTATTATTAAGAGGATATATTTGATTGATTGTTTCTTTGAATCAAATAGGCTACGAAACTACTGGGCCGATTTCAAAATTTTTTGATTCCCGCCTCGTGACAATTTTTTGTAAGATCTGTAGGTTCGTTACGGTTGTTCTGATCGTTTTCTATGTTATGGGAACTTATTTATCAAATACTAGCGGTCTACCCCAGCTTCGTCAGGGAATTAAACAAAAGTAGAATTTTCAAAAAAATCCAGTATTTTCTGAGCTTTTCAATTCAAACAATCAAATCTTTTCTCTTTATAATATTAGTCTATAAAAAGTTGCGTATGTTATATATACCAATCCTGGAAATACCATGTATAGAAAAATATTGAATTTCAGCTCAATGCAGCAGCATCAAAAAGTAACAAACTTCCATACATCCACACATTCTAATTTATATGAATGTGAAACATTTTTAGGGCACGCCAACTCAATAACAACAATTCAAACAATCACCATCGTTAAGGGTGTTCCTTAGAATTAGCTATTTTAGGGTCTCTTCATAGAAGTTCAAAATATAAAAATCCTTCAGTAGAAGGCTCAAAGCGCTCGAAGGTACGAAAATGTAGCAATTATATTACTGACATAATACTGTAGGTAATGATAGAGTTGCCCATTTTAGGGTCTCATAATAGAAGTTGAAAAAATAAACATTCTTCATTCAGAGGCTTGATATGTACAAAACCTAGCCTTTATATTACCGACACAATACAGGAGGTAAAGATAAAGTTGCGCTTAAAAGGTACCGTACCTTGCAAAAACTGTGAATAACATTACCAAAAAGTTTGCTGCATGTGATAGCCCGTTTAAAACATTATGTCAGTTTTTTCCGCCGGTAAAATAAGCAAACAAAACTGTGGCTATAAAACTGTATGTTTGGAATTCTGTTCGGCAGAGAGATTCAGCAAATAAACATTGGCGGCCGCGCCTCGTCGGCTATGATCATATGTAGATTGATTTGGCCGTCGCGCTGCAGTTGAGTTCGAAATCAATTACGCCAGTACCAATTCGTACATATCGGTACTATAATTGTTTTTAAGTGATTTAAAAATTATTGATCAAAGTATTGACAGACCATATATAATAACAGTTGATGATACACGATTAAAAACAAGACTTTTTGAAGACAGCGCTATTTGGAGCGCCACCCTAAAGTTCTCTTTTTAACCTGATATAAATAACGATTTATTTTAAGTGAAGGCAGATCAAATATTTAAAAAATAATAAATTTACTCCCACTTTTCTTAAGAATAATCCCCATTCCCTTGCCTATTTGTTAAAAGGGTTCGAAAACAATCAGATAAATCTAGACAAACTGCCGTAAGGTATTTTTATTTGTCTTTTTATCCTAATTGGGTAAAGAACGTGAAAATGTGTGAGTCACTACATGTTATGTGGTGAAAAGTGTTTTTGCGAAGTAAGCTTTGTTTGGTAGTGCTCCAATAAACTTATTTTAAAATATGTGTTTCAGATTTTAAATATTTATTCCTTTAACCTTACAAAATAAGACAAGTCAAATTTCATACAGTTAATATATACTAATATTATAAAGAGGAAAGATTTGATTGTTTGTATGTTTGTTTGTTTGTTTGTTTGTTTGTTTGTTTGAATTGAATAGGCTCCGAAACTACTGGACCGAGTTAAAAAATTCTTTCACCATTAGAATCCTTAATTTTCCGTGATGAACATAGGCTATATAATATTTTCAAAAAAGTTAGGGATCCGCATGAAAAATTCAATAATTGAACCGTGGGCTGTATATTCAACCTCTTTTTCTATTAAGGCGCGTCAGAATAGAAAAAGAGGTTGTATAGCGCTAGGGCATCGGAACCGGGTTTTCCCGGCAGTTTTGGAATGTCGAGTCAATGTCAAAAACCCCAATGCTGTTATAAAAAGTAAAGATCCGTATGAAAATTGTGAACCATCGTTTTAGTGTGTATAATTTCTGAAATTTTTGTTTAATACCCGTGCGAAGCCGGGGCGGGCCGCTAGTTATAAAATAAGAAGGTGATATTGATTTTCTCTTCACTAAATTTTTTGCACTAGTGCAGTGGAAGTAGTAAAAAATTCCAGTGATATTATTTGAAATAATGAGTTATGATTTACACAATCAATGGCTTTAGAAAGGTCACAACATTTTTTGATCAATCCCAGGCATTGAATATAATGCTTTATTATAACTGTATGGAGGTATACAGAAAAATCAACGAGTCCTTCTTAAAGTTCAGCGTTTTTTAAGGTTTGCTTAGCTATTTAATCTCTATTTTGTTTTCGAAATGGAGTTTACCGGATTAATTTTCGGCTAGCAAGTAGAGGCTTAAAGGGAACAAGAAGATCAAAACAAAATTAGCCGTGTTCATTTCCATTCACTGTTTATATTCATTAAAAAAGGTATTAGGTATTTTCCTATCCGTTGAAATAATCTTTTACTTGGACAACGATATAGTGGGTATCGTAGGATGAAATGTTAATAATGCTGGACAATCCACACATATCATCTAGCCTCAAGCTAAGCAGAGCTTGTGTTATGGGTGACTGATACACAAAATACAATATATTAAACAAATCAATAATTTTTATTAGTCATAGAAAACGACCAGAACACTCTGAACAAATCTCTGCAAATTGTACAAACATTTGTCCCGAGGCGGGAATTTAATATATATTTAATATACTAGCGGTCCGCCCCGGCTTCGCACGGCTATTAAATAAAAATTTCAGAAATTATACACACTAAAACGATGGGTTTCACAGTTTTCATACGGATCCCTTACTTTTTTTAACAGCATTGGGGTTTTTGACATTGACTCGACACTCCCTAACTGACACTGGCCGTAGAGAAAAATATATTCAACCTCTTTTTCGATTCTGACGCGCCATAATATAAAAGAGGTTGAATATACAGCGCACCACGGTTCAATTATTGAATTTTTCATGCGGATCTCTAACTTTTTTGAAAATATTATATAGCCTATGTTCATCACGGAAAATTTAGGATTCTAATGGTGAAAGAATTTTTCAAATCGGTCCAGAGTTTCGGAGCCTATTCAATTCAAACAAACAAACAAACATACAAACAATCAAATCTTTCCTCTTTATAATATTAGTATAGACAAACAAACAAACAATCAAATCTTTCCTCTTTATAATATTAGTATAGATATAGATATAAAAATATTTGTCAAATTTATAATTTTTGAGATTATTGATGCTTCACCAACCTACCTACTCAAGTAAAAGTCTAACAGTTTTTACTGCCAGTCTTTATCAAACCAAATTACATGTAAAATTAAGACAAAAATAGATAAAATAAATTATTCATTTAAAAAGGGAACTGAGGATACACAAAACAACTCCATCACCTCTGTAACAGAAATAAATTATAACTAGAATATGCGATCTAAACAGTTGAGCTAACCAATGCTAAACAACTCACATGCCATCTAACCACCAGATGATATGATGTACTGATAGATATTTATATTGCAGAACGCTAACGAAGCGTTTCACAATCATTATTCAAAAGGTAACATTTATCTGTGCCTGTGGTTTTACCTACGAAAACAATTATGGTGGAAGAGCCTTCCTTTGCGGTCAAAATGATAAATTATGTCTAGAGAAATTAGTCGCTGCTAGTATCAGCTTTTCTGAATTCAGTTTTGAGACTTAGGGGGTTTATAGGTTTAAGAATCTCATTATATTAAGTAGTAATACAACTTTTTAAAGTAAGTAGATTTAATCCCCAAGTTCACCCTGAAGAAAGTTTATGACCGCACCGAACCCTAGAGGTTTGGTTTATCGTGGAAAAAACTCGAATCACATTAAATTTACCATAAATACTGATTATGTCTCTAGACATAAGAAACAAGTACGACAAGTGCGAGTGTAACTCGCGCGCCGAGGGTTTTGAACTTTTGTCGTTTAGGTAGGTACGTATATTGACGACCTGTTAGCGCGGTGGGCTTACAACGCAGGAGGTTGCGGTTTGATTCCCGCCTCGGGACTAATATTTGTAAGATCAGCAGTTACCTACTATTACAGTTACTACAGAGATTAGTGGGTAGGTAAGTGGGTTGGTACCTACAATTATTTTTTCGACTTTTTTCTACGTATTTCACTAAGTATGAAACTTAGACGATTTTTAAAACCTGTTTTGAATTGTCGAAATCCATACCTTTGATTTGATATTGCTCTCAATGAAATAGCCCCCATTGTATGAAAATTGGTTTTTTGACCATATTTCGAAAAGTATTGTTTTTACAGACTTCTTTATATTTTTCCTGTAAAATATAGACCTATATCTACAAACGCTTAGTACATTTTATATAGATTACTCTGCTATCTTCGGAGATAGAGGGGGGGGGGGAACGGTCAAATTTTCGACCTTTTTCAAAATATTTCGAAAAGCATAAAACCTATCGAAATTTCAAAAACTGCATTAAAATGTACAAACTGATACCTTTCATTTGATACCCAACTCGGTGGGGTAGTCACCCCTTTAGAAATTTTTCCCGCCCTTTTTTGACCATATTTCAAAAAGTATTATTTTTACAGATTTCTCTATATTTTTCTTGTAAAATATAGATCAATACCTACAAAAACTTGGTACATATCAAATCGATCGTTCTGCAATCTTCGGAGATAGAGGGGGGGTACCGGTAAATTTTTCGACCTTTTTCAAAATATATCAAAAAGTATAAAATCTATCGAAATTTCAAAAACTGCATTGGAATGTACAAACCAATACCTTTCATTTGATACCCAACTCGGGGGGGTAGTCACCCCTTTAGAAATTTTTCCCGCCCTTTTTTGACCATATTTCAAAAAGGATTATTTTTACAGACTTCTCTATATTTTTCCTATAAAATATAGATCAATACCTACAAACACTTGGTACATATCACGTCGATCGCTCTGCAATCTTCGGAGATAGGGGGGGGGGAACGGTCATTTTTTTGACCATTTTCAAAATATTTTAAAAAGTATGAAATCTACCGAAATTTCAAAAACTATTTTGAAATCTACAAACGAGTACCTTTCATTTGATACCACTATCGACTTTGTACGTTCCATTTAAAATTTCGATTTCAAAATTTGTATGGAAAATCTTCATTTTGATTTTTCATTTATTTTCATTTATTTTTCTATAAATATGTGCGGGCGCACAAAATGTATTATTATTTCAAATTTCAAGTCAATAGCTGCAGTAGTTTCTGAGATATTAAGGATTCAAAACACAAAACAGACCCAAAGCGATTTCATAAGGGTTTTGCAACCGATGGCAAAACCCTAAAAACTACGATAAAAAAATCTCATGTAGTTGTTCTGCATATAATATAGATGGTTTAGATCTCAGAAACTCTGTTACTACTTATATTTTATTCGTTATTACTAATTATTGAATTCATAAAAGCTCTCAGTAAATTGCTTGTTTCAATAAACAATAATTTGATCTTGTAATATATTTTGTCCCTCTCTTATGAATCGTGATCCTATTCGCACGGCTGAAAGGCGCCCTTTTATCTAAATAATATTGTCGCTTTTGAAATTCAGTAGGTAGGGAGGAGGTACAAACAGTAGGTACCTAACACACTCCATAAGTTCCTTTCAATGCAGGCCCTATTTATTTAAATCAATTTGCAACTAAAAGAGACAATCACAAGTAGTATCTACATTACACAATATCTACTCATTAAATACCCAAAAAACACCAGAATATGCGCGATAAATAATCGTAAAAAGACACAGTTCCCAGTATGGTTGCAGAATCGCCACGTTGCATGGCAATTTTGATTCCTGACAGAAATGAAAGCCTGTAATATTTTTTCTATTAAACTATCGTAGTTTGATGAATTCATTATGAATGTAAGCGGGCGAACTACGAACCTTTTGTGTTGGAAAAACACCAACGTTTTATCTCTTAACGAGGGACTTCATCAAGGTGAGGGAGTGCGGCTCACGTCGCGCCCGTATCGCGGGCATTCAATACGCTCACTCAGTCGTTAAGGGATGAGACGTTGGTGTTCTTCCAACACAAAATAGGCTCGTAGTTATTCATACTTTAAATCTTCATCAAAATTAATTTGAGATAAAAATATTAAATTTAAAGTAGCAATTTGGCATGTAGAGTAGGTAACTATACGCTTAGAATACTATAGTATTCTAAGCGGTTTGGTCTACTTAAATGTCCTAGAAATAACAAGTAATCGCTAGTGAAATTAGCTTTGTCACAATGTATGTCAAACAATGTTCCATTTGTTCGTAGGTTCATCTTCAGCCTATACCAGTCCACAGCTGGACATTGGCCTCCCCTAATGAGCGCTATTGATGGGTTTATTTATTATGTGGAGGTTAATGGCGTTCAACGCCAATCACGGAATTAATAAGAACCTACTTACCTACCACACAGCGGCGGTGTAATCTAAACGTAATTAAACCCAGCTTAACTTATTCGACTAATTTCCATAGGTTGGTTTGATAAATAGCCGTCGCAGCTCCAATATCGCCGATTAATAGCCTTTAATGATTTATAATTATAATTTACATGAAAATTACAGTACTTTACATAATAATATAGAATATGTGTACACTTATCTACGTTCATAAATGTTAATAACTAGCGACTTGTATGTGCATGGTATATACTTTTATAAACATTCCCCTTGCATCACTTATGTATTTTAAAAAACCGCAACAAAATCCGTTGCGTAGTTCTAAAGATCTAAGGATACCTATGAAACCAGCGGGAAGCGACTTTGCTTTATACTCTGTAGTGATTAAATATGGCGTATAATAATTATCTTGGATGGATTTGAAGTCAATATCTTCTATCAAAACGTATATTCAAATGTAATCGTCTCATTATCTGATTAACTCTTTGAGGAAAACATGACTAGTTATGACAAATTGTAATGATACATATAAAGATCATTGACACTACATTATATAGAGCTAAAGCCCCAATCTAAGGAGAGCTTGTGATATACATAATTATTATGTAGATCATGAAATCAAAGTAAATGCTCCGATAAAAGTCCCTTTTGAATCAGATTACCTACTTATGTATTCCTGAAGCACTCAAATAAATAAAATCTTTGAGTTTAATCACTTAATTGTTCACTGGGTGAGGGAAACAGCACAAATTTTGACTTGCAAAATGTTTTTTCGTTGCTGCATTCATTAAACCGACTTAAGTCTGTCGTGTAAGTTCAGATTCAGATTCAGATTCAATAACTTTATTTCTTTAGGCTTACAAAATAAGCACTTAGACACGTCTACCTCTAGAAGTGTGTATCTTTGTCGTTGAAGTAAAACACTGGACAAAGGGATATTTTAGGGGAAATCTTGTATTTATGAGACACGTTGTTTTGTTTCAAGCCTTTGTGGCAAGAGGTAAGCATTAGCAATTCTGGCACAACCCACGACAGGCCTTACAAAGCTGAAGCTTTATTCCATTATCAACACCTGACTGCTCATAATCGTGTTTATAACTTTGTAAGTCCATTTTCTCCGTTTGGATTTAATTTATTATCCATTACACCTATAAAATACAAATAATTAATTGTGCTTTCGTGCTCGTCTTTATAGTTAGTATACAGGGTGACACCATGCATAGAGAAGTGTGTATTAAGTAAGTGTGTATTAAAGTCAATTTTATAGCAGATATTTACCATTTGAGTTTTGAGACATTCCGTGATCATGGCTCATGATACTGTTCCGAAATATTGTCAAAACTCAAATAATGTGAAATATCTCATCATAAATGACTGTGGATAAAACCATGATAATTTCAAAAGTTTCAGTTTATAGTATCTATAGTATACCTATATTATACAGTATACCTTTCTCGAGAGGTTATATTATTTATAATATTATAAAGAGGAAAAATTTAATTGTTTGTGTTTGTTGGAATTGAATAGGTTCCAAAACTACTGGACCGATTTAAAAAAAAATCAGCGTTAGATTATAATACGATATTACATTTCAGCACTACATTATCTGTTGAGTATAGGCTATTTATAGTGAGGCGTGCCACCACCCTTAATATGACGACCACGACCACTCTGCCAAGAGTGTAACGACTAAGAAGAAGAATAGGCTATTTATAAGAAAATCAATAAAAGTTAGTTACGTACATATGAAACTTAGATATTGTCCAACGTAATTTTAGTTAAATACCCGTGCGTAAACAGGCCGGACTTCTATTATTATACACTGTAAAAAAACTATCTCTGCTAAATAAAAAGACGACCATAAGAAGACTTTACCAACTAAACTTAAGTGGGTAAAGTGCTAAACCCGAATGAGATCTCATATGGATATAAGTAATTATCTACACAGTAAAAGAGATTCCCGTTATTTTATAGTAAGGATAAAAAAGAAGAAAGCATCGATAAATCTTGTCTCTGAATATCCTGAACACCATAAACGACTTCGTATTTCACACAGACCAATCGTGACAAGCGATTCAAAATTGGTTCACAAAAAGGGTAGAAGTTATAAATCGTAGGTTCGAATTCCATTATCACAACGGAGGGAATAGAGTGCATCTGTGTTTGCGCGCACATTTGTGCACTATGTACTGCGCTCTCGGCGAGCAGGACTAAAAAAAAATACAGTAACGAACTATACGTCACACTGTCTGAATGCAAGAGTAATCAACATGGCTTCGGGATTTAATTGAAATGGCATTCCATCCAGAGATATACGTCAAAATAAACAAGGCGTGAAGCGCCGTGAAGTTGGTGATCAAACAATAAACAAATAGATACTCCACATTTGAATGGACGCTAGAGCTTCTGCGTGATTTATTATTTGTACTACAGAACTTCGACTAAAGTAATATAACTACGGAATACGACTGAATCTACGGAATCTACTTAATATAAATAAGTATTTCCATCCATAGGTTGCCTGGAAGAGATCGCTTCTAAGCGATCAGGCCGCCCATTGCACTTGTCTTATGTAATGTTTTTTTCTGGTGTACAATAAAGCATTTTTGTATTGTATTGTCTATTTAATTTAGAATAGGTTTGTTATGTACAGCTGAACTCAGGAAAAAAATTATGTACATATAATTATGGTATTCTGGGAGTTTTCTACGTCTAATAAAAAATATTATCATTGAAATGAGATGATTTTTGATTGTTTCGCATTATTTATTTATGGATATTATAAATAATGGAATAACAATTATTGGCTGTAGAAGAGGATTATCGAGGGCTCGCCAAAATTAGTAAGTAAGTATTTTTTGTATCATTTCCTAAAATCATGACTGAGGGAAAGTTAGGCGTCACCAATGCCCAAACTTAGCACACACGCAACTTTAAGGGGTCGGTAGAGAACTCACTTCAAAAAGAACACTTTTAAAAGTTACAGAGCTAAAGTGAGACGTACGAACTATACTAAATCTTGTCTTCAAGTGTAGGCTTATGTGCACGGTAAGTTTAAATCCCGAGAAGTTTTCCTCTCAAATGAGGCGTGGGAGCGGAAGTTATTTGGGCCACGTTCTAGTCCAAGTAGGAACAATACGGAACAGAGGCCTTATTCTCTATGAAATGGGAGATTCCTTGCCCAAACCGTATGACGTCACAATGTACTCGTACCTATTCTAAATACGATTTTGTTCGATTCAACGCCGCCGCCGCGCCGCCGCGCCGTCTTGTCATATCTTTGAAACACGTTGGGATTGGTAATAGTGAATAAAGGCCCTGTACGTTGACGTGACTTTCGTGAAATGTTACTTTGGAAGTAAGTGTTACTGCTATGTATTATCTACTTACGTGTTGCTTTATTGTAGGAACTTAAGCGACGCATGACAAAGTCACACTAAATGAATAGGTTTGGATGAATATTTTTAATGTTACGATCTGAACACATATTTATTAGTACTATTTTAAAGGGTATTTATCGCGTTTATTTACCTATTTTTTTTTATTGACAGTGTGTAAAACGTCGGGTAAAATAAATTAAGAAACAAAAAATAGGTAAATAAACGCGATAAATACCCGTTAAAATAGTACCTACTAATAATTATAGGTTTGGATGTTTATATGGATGGATGTTTGTTACTCTACATGCCAATAACTCTGAAAGGATAGAGTTGAGTTTTGCCTAAGTAGACCTACCTAGGCCTGAGATAAAACCATAGACAAATATTTTTTTTATCCCTTAAATCAGTTTCCTTAATGATATAAATAACTATAGAACGTTTATATGCAACGCAAGCTAAGCCTCGGGCAGAATCTAGTGTACATATTCTGTCTTTGTATGTCTTTGTCTTTGAGTATTTAGAAAAAATACTCAAAGGTCTTCCTTCATTTCATCATTTTCGGTCGTGTAATACCTAATATCAAATTCTGTCAATTATTGATATTTTTATCTCATTTAGATTCTTTTTTCTTGACCTTTTTCTTATTATTTAGATTTTTTAATTTTTTTAGCTTCTGAAATACTACAGCGATAGGCTACTTACAATAAAACCTTTCGAAGGCAACTTCTAACCTTGTTTTCAAACTACCAAATCTTACCAACCTTTCTGTTATTCAACTGTAGTTTGGACTTAGGAACTCCTACGAATCTTAAGAAACTTTTCTTATTATCACACATATAAGTAAAAAGTACATTTCTACAACAAATCTTTCACTGTACACGCGACTTTGAAATGCTCTTCCCCTGGATATCAGCAAATCACTGCCAATCTTCAAAAAACTGCTTCATCAGCACATTACTTAGAATCTTAAGTCATTATGTTCTATTTTATGTAAGTTCTATTCTATTTTATGTAGCTAAATATAAGGATAGTTCTTCTTTTATTTATTGTATTTGTTTATTATTATTATTTTGTTTTAATTAAGTGGTACCGCCTTCATGTCCAGTCTATCCCAAGATTGCCTGGAAGAGATCGCTCATAGCGATAAGGCCGCCCTTACTTCTTCTCCTTTAGGCATGTCTATTTGTAATGTTTTATTTCCTTGTATGGTATAATAAAGTATTTTCTATCTATTTATACACATAAGATTCATTGAAACTCGCAAGAAATGACAACCTACTGCTAACAAAGCAATCTCTAAAGAAAATCTGTTTATGTAACAGGGCTGTCTTAAATTTGCCCCTTTTTCAATACCCGAAGTCATTTGTGCTTAGCTTAACACAAAAGCACAGTTTTGAGGACGTAATCTGTTTTTTATTATTACAAATTATGTAATTAAACGGATGAAACCATGTAAAAACTTATAAAATAAATATTTTCTAGTATCTGTTTCGTAATCTAGAAAGTGAAATAACAATAACCAATGAAGTAGTTATACTTACTAAGTTATGTAAGTTTTTGATACTTAGCGTAATTAAGTATCAAATATATAACTTTTTGGCATTAATACGGGCTATTACTAATACTGATATATTAACATGGGACTAGATGATGGTGTGTGGGTTGTCCAGCCTATTTTTTTTATTTAGTATTTAATTTTTGTAATATAAACTGAATTTAAAAATAGGAGGTTTATTGTTCGCCTGTTCGTATGTTTTTATTTGTTCATTAATTTCTTTGTTAAATATTTATTTACCGATTTTTTATTGTATATAATTATCGAATATAATTCCAAGATGGTTCTATAAATTATCCCGCAAAACTTAAAAAACAGTGTATCTAAATATTAAGGAAGTTCAATCTAGTTAAAATTTTTAAAAAACACCATTTATCAAACAAAAACTTACCTGATATAAAATTTAAACAGAACTTTTCTACATGATCCCGAAAGTAACAAACATCAAATACTGCCGCACTGTTGTTATAAAAACTTCCAGAGTTTTATTTTCTATACTGCTTTTGAACAAAAGTGTAATTAAATCACTGCGAGGAATATTAAGAAAGTTTTTATACTTTAAGACGAATTAATTGATGATGTAATTGAAAAAAGCTTCGCTCGGCTACGGGGTCGGAATTGCGGGAACGGGATCGTTCACGACCGGACGCCAGTAAACGAGAACACTGACTGGAAAATAGGGAAAGCGCCGCCTCAGACCATCTCAGCATGGCGTTGGTCTAGCCACTGAGATGATTGATGCAATAGGACCATACATCACATGCTAGGTATCTATTTTGCATATTATTTACGCTATGCAAATGGGTACACCATTCCTAACCTAACCGAAACTTGAAGCTTTATTTGGGCGTGCAATCTAATCTATAGAGTGGCAATTTGAAAGCTTTGTTGACAAGGTATTAGTTAATTTAGTTATAACTACGCATATTAATTGACAGTGCTCTTCGAAAGACCGCTGCGTCAGTTAATTATGACGTAGAATGTATAAAAAAAACGTCAACTAAGTGTTACTGTCTGATCTTTTCAGTTAACACATGCCTTATTGATTAGTTACTTATTTATTTCAAATCAAATTTACGCAATTGTTTGAATTGTAAGTAGGTTCATATTTGTTTATGTTATTGAATTGTAGTTTCCTTTGATCAAAAAGATTCAAACAATAGTAAGGAAACTTTTGATTTTATGTGTAAAATTCATATCTCATTTGGTCCATTGACTTTAAAAACGTTTGTTTTATTGAAAGCAAATTGTTTTTCACGCATCCATCACGCGAAAAGAACAAATTAACCGCCATGCCATATCGATGAATAATCAACACAGTCAGCAATTACTGAAGCATTGAGCTCAAACAATTCAATCGGAATCAGGGAGGAATTGATTAATTGACAAAATTAATTCGGATGTAACCGGAACTTGCCGGTTAAACATTGAAACCGTTAGTAGGTAAAACGTCTATTTATTATGCAACGTTATAGGTTATACTTTAATTTTTTTTTTAATAAATTAGGGTGCAAGGGTACTGTAGATCTAATGACCCCTCGTTCTCGTTAAAGGACCCATCAAGTATAAGATCTTTAATAAATATGAGTGAATATTCACGTAGTTACAAAGCGGGGGAGAATCTGGGTTTAGTCATAGTTATTACGTGGTTCAAGCTGTGGGTTAGATTCCCGCGGCGGTCTGGGTGTTATTTAGTTTCGTTAAAAATAAATATTTACCGAAGTATGTATGTAATGAATTATTATATATGAGTTATCTAGAACCTATAGCTCTGCGTAGTTTGCGCTAAACAATCAATGGTGTGTATATTGTTAATTGTAAAAATATACATAATTATTTTATCCTTTATCTTATGGATGCGACTAAGCTAAGTTGAAGACAGGGCCAAGGCGCTCATTAAGGGAGGCCTTTTTCCAGCTGTGGATTCATATGGGCTGATGATGATTAGGTATGTTGATGATATTTTAATTTTAACAGCGAGAGGTTAGCCGTTATAAAAAGTCGGATACAATACAGATGATAACATCGTAAAAGAGCAAAACACAGACTATCTAAGGAAACCCAATACAAATAGCCTGCGAGGCGATGCTATTTCGATATTCTACATTCCTGATTTCGTATTTTCGCTAAGCCTCGAAAGCGTTTGTCTTGCGCACAATATTATGTGAATAAATTGACGATTTTCCGAATCTCACAAGATTTAGACGTGGTACCTGCTGCCTTCCTAACGTTTGATTCTGATTTATAGAAATTGGAAGGGAAAATTTGGCACTTCCTTTCACATAAAAGATACCTACCTACCTTTGAATTATGATGAGAGCGGATGTAATAAATTACGTTCAATTTGTGGTTCCGCTTGATTAATTATTTGTACCTAGATACCTATAGCTATAAACTTAATTAAAATTGTTCAATCCCAGAATCGTAGAAACGTTAAGCCAAACCTTAACCCCAAGTGATTTGTATCAAATTATTTATGTTGTAGTATGAATGCCAGGTTTCTGCTGATCTTTTTTTTATATCCGGGATGCCTTTAGAAACATCTGGTTTCAGTTTTGATAACCCGGAAGCAATTGGTATCGATCATTGTAGCATGTGTACGCTTTTTGTAATTAAAAAATATTATGTCTTGCGACCCGACCCGGCTTCGCTCGTCACAATGCTGATACTAATGCGTGTTTTACATTATAAACCTTCCTCTTGAATCATTATAAACTCAAATCCGGATCCGGTTATATCGCGTGTACCTGTTCTATCCCGCGGGAACATGACACCCACATTAATTCATCCAGGGACATTAATCCATCTCGAAGAGGTACCAGCGTTTTCAATGAAAACGCAAAAAAATGTGTTTGTTTACTACATCACATTAGAAGCTTCTTAATCTAACAGCGTTTCTCTAATATGTACTTGCCTGTTGAATCACTCTAGGTGCCTATTCAAAAAACTGCATCAAAATTAGTTGCGTACTTTTTAAGATTTAAGCGAACATACAGACAGATAGACCCAAACGATATGCTCTGTTCTACCAGTCCAAAAATCTGAGTCACAGTGTATTCTAAACAGCACAGACACCATAATACTTATAAAAAGTTCAACTTGATGAAATTATTACGGTACAAAGTAACTTCAAATTTTGGAGCTACAATAAGGAGGTGATAAAATCTTATGTTTAGCTCTCTTCAAACGAATATACGCGAGTTCCAGAAACTTACTAAGTAGGCGGACAACAACGGTAAGGACTCCGACTCCGAATGTTATTTAAGTCCTTCCGACTCATTCTTTGTAGGTACACGTCTTCTGTCTGTTCCTTTCCTTTTAAAACTATCATGGTTATTAACACTAAAGTCATTTATAACGGGATATTTACCATGATTAGAGTTTTGAGTTTTCCAATATTTCGGCACAGTTACATGCGCCATGATCACGGAACAACTGTATGTAACAACGCATGTAACTGTGCCGAAATATTGGAAAACTCAAAACTCTAATCATGGTAAATATCCCGTTATAAATGACTTTAGTGTTCCTTTCCTATCCTATAACGAAAATGTAAGAATACTCTTTTCAGGGTTAAGCTCGCCTAATTACATACCAGTTTAAGTTCATACTATGTTTTGATGATTTTACAATAAAGAATAAAGTAATTGTTGCTAGAAAGTTATTTAAATGACGAATAGCTCTCCGCTATTTCATCTGCCTCCTTTGTTTAAATAGGTATACTTTCCTAAACTAATACTTATCAACTAAACCCAACTTAAAATGTAAAATCGGGATGATGAAGATACCAAACATACGATCATGATCAAGGTAAATGTCGCGCTTATGTTCATTCATAAGTATGCAGCACAGTATAGCGCAAAAAATTTAAATACATAAATAATTTAAATATATTCAATAATTTAAATATATAAGAGATACGAAGTTGCCCTTGGTGGCCACCAAAATCTACTTTCGTATCTCCTCCTAAACTAAATAGAATAAAACTATTACAGAGGCATTAAAAAAAAAGCTTATGATAGGAATCACAAACTGGACGATGGATTTTTGAAAATTCCTTTGTTAAACAGAATAATAACATAAAGTAGGTGGTGGCGCTAGTTTAGGTGCTGTATGCGCCGCCGCTTTTTCAGTTTGATACGCATCCACAAAAATTTTCAACCGCAGCAGTTAAACCGCGGCGGCGGCCAACCGCTCGTACATAAAGGTGCAATAATATGGAGAGAGCTGTAGGTTTTCCAGTAATTTATTACTTAATTTAAACCTACTTCACACAGATCACACCCATCGTATTATCAAACTATTGAATTAATCCTTGTTTTATTATTTTCCCAAAAAATGTCAAAGGGGCTTATTATCAACTAAATCTACCTACCCAAGTACCAAACAAATGTATTTTTTGATAAGTCATTTAGTATTTATCATAATTACATAACATGTTTGACAGTGCCTTAAATCCAGGTACTTATTAGGTTTGTCTAAGCTCTGGGTTGTCACATATTTTACCGTAAATGTATTACCTAAACTGTATTAAACATACAATCTAACAACGATACTAGTTATCCTGTTTTGATAGATAGGTTACTAATAAGCCTTAATATTGTCACCTTATTAATTTATTTGCAAATCACGTGTTACTAAACGATAAATGAATATTAGACGACACATTGACGATTTTGGGGTCAGGGAAATCTACTTTTTTCAGCAATAACAAAACATTTCGAATTCATATTTTACGTCCTGAATTTGTCATGTTTTTACTTCAAATTGGTAATTGGTTTTCACGATTGGTTAACTATTACAGCAGAAAAAAAATCCCAAAAACTGCTCCATAAAAACATAGATTCTCACTTTACAGGTGAACGGAACCGATTTATAACTCTAAATTTTCTGCACAGATAAGTCTATACCCCCTTTACAAAATGGTAATTGGATTTTACATAATTATCAATAGTTTTTATTTTAAACGAGAATTCCTGTTGTGGCGCTTACGTCTTTTACTTCCAAGCTAGCTCTGGCGTCACTTTGTATGCAGACGGCCCCCCTTCAGTCCGCTTCGGACCATTGTCAGCGTCGGACCTGTGCCAATCGATTTTCCGCGCACTAGTAGGAATCGATAGCCATATCGTCAATATTATCCTCTGAGTAAAGTGTTTAAAATGGGGAAAAATAAGTTAAAAATTTCTAAAATTAAGATGAAATCTTTGTATATTGAAAAATGTAAAGAAATGGTCAAGAAAAGGTAAGTAAATATAATATTATATTTTTCACTCACACTAGGTAAGGTACCTAGTGTACATGAGACTTGCTAACTTGATGGCATGTGTCAGTGTGACGGGCACAATGACAGTGATACAGACTGTCCACAGATCATTGCGAATCAAAGTTTTGAATCGCTATGTAAGGCCCGTCTCTCACGAAGCTATTCAAATGCTACGCGACTGAGATGCAAACCATGATCGCCTACTGGTATGCTACTCGTTTCCGCACACGGTGCTACGCAAATGAGACTATTTTTTATTATTAAATATTTTATTATTAAATATTATTCTTCAAATTTTGAAGAACAACATTGGTACGACGATATCTAGCGACGAAGACAATGTTCTTCTATACTTATATTACATGCATAAACGAAAATATAAAAGAAGATTCTTGGTACTTACATCCGTACATCGAAAAAAATACCAATTGTAGAGGATTCGTCGCTGCTAGAGAACTTCATGAGAATGATTGATGACGAGAAATTTCGTCATGTTTATAGAATGTCAAAAGTATCATATTATTATGTATTTAATATATTAGATTATACAAAAATGGATAATTTTCCACCTCCTGGACAAAATTAATATTAAAAGTTTGTTCCGCCGCTATTTTATGATGCAACGCGTATACGACTCGGGTAGCGTGCGACCAGCAAGACGGTAGCGTGCGACTGATATCAAACGCGTCGTCGACACGTCTCTCCGTATGCGAAACTAGCTGAATAATGTATGGCGGCAACTCACAAGCGACGCGTAGGAAACGCGTACGAAACACAAATCGCTTGAGATTCGCTTCGTGAGAGAAGGGCCTAAATTACTAACAACTTTTAGTAATTTGGTTTATTTCAAAGATATAGGTAATTACTTATGAATAACAAATGTTATTTATAAGTAATTATAAATAATTTATAAAGTTTATTTAGTATTTATGGCTACACGGTTACCTACAAAATAAAAATCTAACATGAACATTTTAGGAAACAATTTTATTGTCCGAACAAAGAAAAAACATGGAGTCGTCTCTCGATTTAGGCGAAACTGAAACGATGACAATCGATTCATTAGAAGGGTATGTATGTATTATTTAGCACACGAAGACTTCATAATAATAATTCGTGTGTGAAAATAATACTATTCCAATACTTGACTTGACTAGAATTTTATTTTGCAGAAGACAAGAAATGTCATCGTGTTATGCAGAATTAGAAAATGTGACGCTCACGTTAGTTTTTTTTTTTTATAAAAAAGCGACTTTTTGTTATTTTTTTATCTTTTATGATGGCTCACTGCTGGGCAAATCCATCACACTTACTAATAATAGTATTTTTTAGGACGGCTCAAAGGGATCAGAACACACTTTCATGTTATTTTGAACATAATACTCCTAAAACAATAGTAAGTTTGTATATTATTACGATATTTTACGAAATTTATTAAACACATGACACCTACTTCTTACTTTTGGTTTTACTTATATTATGTCAGAACAGAAATACTAAAGTCGAATAAGAGTGGATATAAGACCGCCAAAAAATATCAGCTAAATATAATACAAAAAATATCAGCTAAATAATAAAAGTATAAAATATTCAAATGGATATAAAATATAAATAAAGGTAAGACGACTCCATGACGTCTATGTCCCAGGGCACGACCGAGAAGCGCGCGAGCTACATCGGAGCGGCCCGAGCGCCCGAGGCGATAGCAAACCGCGTCACATGGGGGCGTGGTTCCCGATTTCAAATAATTGTTTATCAATGCGTCACCTTAAGAATACAAATGAATACTTGTTGAATAACCTTAAGCTCCGGCGATGGATATGATTTTCCCGTACATACGTAATACGAAAATGATTTGTTGTTTGAGCGCGTATTTTCACCATGGTCTGCTAAAAAAAAATATTTAATTTAAATATTATTTCTGCTATTTAACTATTATATTTGGGAAATTCATCAGTGTCGCAGGAGCCATAAACATAATTGTACGACACAATCCAAGAAGCGGCTTTCAAATCGATGCAAATGGCGCCTTGAAAAATCGTTGTACTTGATTAACGAGTTCTACGAACTGCCAATTAGTTAAAAACTAAATGATAAATATTGAAGGTATTTTCGGACACAATCAAGGGCGACTTTTTTTTTTGAGGATAATCAAATGGCTCCTTAAAGTCCTTCTACTGGATGAACGAGTTCTACGAACTGATAATCTATACTAATATTATAAAGAGGAAAGATTTGATTATTTGTTTGTTTGTTTGGATTGAATAGGCTCCGAAAGTACTGGACCAATTTGAAAAATTCTTTCACCATTAGAATCCTAAATTTTCCGTGATGAACATAGGCTATATAATATTTTAAAAAAAGTTAGGGATCCGCATGAAAAATTTAATAATTGAACCGTGCGCTGTCGTCATAATAGAAAAAGAGGTTGAATATATAATAGCGCACGGTGCTTACTTTTTCTCTACGGCCAGTGTCAGTTATGGAGCACAGTGTCGAGTCAATGTCAAAATGCTGTTAAAAAAAGTAAGGGATCTGTATGAAAACTGTGAAACCCATCGTGTTAGTCTGTATAATTTCTGAAATTTTTGTTTAATTTCCGTGCGAAGCCGGGGCGGGCCGCTAGTTTATTATAAATTAAATAAAAGTAAAATTAAAACCATGAAAGAAAATGTAAAACTATGGTACTTATATCATATACAAGCTATTCAAACAATACTACGACACCATTGTACTTTTTCGTAGGTACCTCGTCGGCTTATAACGTTTGTGTTATCAATAAATACAATAAATCATACATTGTATTGTACTGTATTGTATCTTGAAGACAAAATTCATAAATTCTTTAATCTCGTCCTCGCAAAATCTATTATGTTCATCAAGATAATTATGTGCTCGGATGTAGCAAGTTCAAACAGCTTTACAACATACATAAGTTCTCGTGGCCACGAGTACCCTGTTCACGAAAGACGGTACTGTAGGCAGTTCTTCGAAGTTCAAGTCCCTTATAAGACTTTGTAGCTTTCATAGCTCACCCAATTATGCTACGTCGTAGCATTTCTTAGCTAGAGCTCGTAGAAGTTTCGTAGCGCACACTGTAAGCAGTTTTACCTTAAGCAAGAATCCTTGATTCGCATTTGATTTGATATGATATGATATATGTACATATAATTAAGTACATCGAAGTTCAAGTACCTAATAAGACTTTGTAGCTTTCAAGCTACGTCCTAGCATTTTTTAGCTAGACATCGTAGAAGTTTCGTAGCGCACACTGTGAACAGTTTTACTTGATTCGCGTTTTCATAATCTATTATTATGATTATGATAGTGACACACTACACTACGCTGTTAGTGTACAAATGCGCCAGATTTTAACAGTTCCGAAAAAGTTGTCAATTTTTTTTTTTTTTTAAACTTTAGGTAGGCATACCGCTGAGAAACAGGCCAAGCATACTTTAAAGATGCATCGCGTAGAAGCTTTTTTTCTAATCACAATATTGATTAGAAAAAAGTTTTGGAGAGCGTTGAGTTGATTTTAAATCAGAATAACCTATGTATCCGAATCCTCGAAAGCAACTCAGAGTTTTTTTGACATAATATTCATTGAAAACTGATCTACTACGTGAGGAAAACATGCGAGCTACGAGCTATCATCGAGTGGACCACTCATTGTCGGCGCGTGGACACCTCGATGAGAGGCTATCCGATGACGCTACGGAGTGTACCTAGGTGAGCGTATGGCCATACAATATCTATTTATAAAGAATAGTAACCGCTCGAAGCGAAGGCGGTCGGGTATCGGGTGGGCCTGGTGAGCTGTGACCCTAAATTTGATTTAGGTTTGAGTATTCCGGCGTAATTCAGTCGTAGTTAGGTGTCAGGGGCGGAGCCAGGATTTTATATCGGATAATGGGTTAAATTCATAAGTAAATAAAAAAATTAGTTTATATAATTTACGCGCTTTTTTTGACAAACCCGTTTATGTTACTGAATTTTATTTTTTGTTATAAGTATTAAGAATGGGTTTTGTTTGTAATGAGTTTTATCAAAATTTTAAAGAACGACCAAAAGTTTAGCTCGAATACGAACTACAAGCGAAGTTTCATAAAGTTTTTTTTAAGTAGCATTTTTGCGGAAAAAAAATCACAAAAACATATTGCAACAATATCCATAAAATGATGGTTAAATTTATACCTTGAGGTGGCCGCGGAAGGTTTATTATGTTCCCGTGGTTCGGCAAATAATGGCGAGAGAGGGTCACCGGAGAGGTTTTAGTGGGTATTACGTCCTTCTCAGGGCGTCGAGTCCCACATAATTCTGGTCCACCCCAGACCAGTGTATTCGTAAATGAATTTCCTCGCCGACAAAGAAAAAAAAAGGTACCTACCTACTATAAAAAGTTTGTTAGCTGACTTTTGTAGTTACCATTAAACCATGAAAATTGGAAGGCAGGTAGGTATTTACCCTAGGTATTGCTCGATGGAAAGTTATAATTATGTAACCATTTTTAGAAATGAATTTCTAAACTTACGAATTCTGTACCCTTTCGACTCTTTTCAATGTAGGTATTCCTCTCCTTAATCCGCCAATGTGTGACTTACCTCAGTAGGTACTTACATATCCCCCGTATCATGGACGTTGCATTGACGGGCAGCTGTTCCCCCTAGAGGGGCTTTTTAATCAAAATTCGTTTCTTCTCTCTATAACGCTCCGTGTCATTTGATTCGTATTGTGTAGGTGTCAGGTAGGTACCTTGTATGTAAGTGAGCTAGTCGCACGCATCGTATTTATTTACGCCTGACTCCATCTAGGAAGGCAGATCACGACATTACTTCTAATTTCGTAAATCAATGTATGGATTACTTAAGTACCTATTGTCTTTTTTGCCGTAGGTAATTGAATTCAACATCAACATTAACATCACCAGCCTATAATAGTCCACTGCTGGACATAGGCCTGCCCTAATGAGCGCCATAGATGGCATCATTATTTGGGGGTTATTGCCCATAATCCCCACGCTGGGCATGCGGGTTGGGGATCGCAGTTCGGTGTAGTTGTTCTGCAGAAGGCGCTGCTGCCCGCCCCCCGCTGTGTTTCCCTTAGTCGCCCTTACGACACCCACGGGAAGAGTTAGGGTGGTGAAATTCTACGCCCCGGCACCACACGGCTACTGGTAATTGAATTGCTCCCTCCGTTTGCTATTATTCCTTTAGATATAGGTATATAGTCCTATCGGTGCTCATTCATTCCACTAACTGTTATATTTTTTTTATACTACCTCGTGACCAACCAAACGTTAGATAAAGTTACAAAAATTGTCGCAGTGGCTCATTCACTTGTAAATATTCCAGTTATAGAGAAAAGGAAAATTTTAAAAATCTTGAAAATAACTTAGAACATAGTCTGCTGCTGGACATAGTCCTCTCGCCATAGCTTAGGTACATAGCCAGTTAAGATAACGACTTGTTAGTTATTTAAAATGTCCTACCGTGGGCTAGCATAAGTTTATGAAGGAAGGTGATGCATAATTATAGTCACTCCCAAGCTCCAAGCTCTTGACTGTACCTAAAATTCACATATTTGTATATTTCTCATCCTCCATAATATTAACTTGCCCCCCCCCCCCCCCCTCCACCCCCTGGGCCGTGGCCTGGCGACGCCCTTGTCCCGTATTGTGGTTGATTAATCAACAACTCACTTGAAAATAGGTACTGAAGTGGTTCAGAAACATCCCTCGACGAATGCAATGAAGCCAGGATTAATTGTACCTACCTCCCTCGAGTTTCCTACCTATCAACCTTCAATAAACAAATCAATCAGTCAATCCCAACATTTTCGTTTGTTTTCCAATTACCTACCTAGTTAAAACAAAAGGCTATATATACCAGATATAAATGTCGGTAATTGGAAAAATAAATAATTTATTCAGCATAAATAAGATTGGCCAAATGGTGTAACTGCTGTACCTCGGACCTCACCGTCAGTCGTCATCGGCGTCGTCCTGTAGGCCTAAGATGCGCGCCACGAGAAGCGTTTCTCGACTCGTTATCTCGTGAAAAATGGCGCTATCTCGATTTCTCGACTGATGCTAGGATGCGCCACCTTTAATCATCTCGTCTCATCACGTGAATGTATATCTTATCTGTGGTCACCTTTCTCGTCAAACGCTAAGATGCGCGCCACATGTTCTCAACTTTTGACAGTTTAGGGCGGGAAGAACTCTCGTCTTTCAATTTGAGCACGAGAAAATTGACGAGAAGATATTCATGAATTTTTCTTTGAATTTTGTTGGTTATCGCGGTTCCATGTGAACATTATTTGTTAATACCAGAGAGGGCCGGAAGAGATGTTTTGCTTGTGACCCTCTGAATGTCCCCGATTCTGAGTTTCATCGACTATGGCGCATCAATAAACCAATTAAGGAATATTTAATTTCCCGGTTAACGGCCGATTTGGAGCCGCAAAATAGTTCTGGCGTACCTGCTCATATAAAAGTGAGTACCTACCTACCTTATTCTAACCCATCTCGGTTGTAACCTATAATGTCATCGCTTGCTGACTACAAATTTAGGTACCAATTAGGTACTTTGATATATACCTACATTATTATGCTTACATAATTTTATCTTGTTGTAGGTTCTGCTGCAATTTTAAGCGAACGAGATCAACGAGAATAAAGCTCATAAAGCCTACGTATACATTATATTCAATTTCTATGCTGGTAAAGTTGTGGCTGCTTGTAACTGCAAGAACAAGTGCATGCTACTGTTTTAACCTCTAGCCGGTTTGTAATAATGTTTATCTTATTCAGATTAAGTATGAATTTATCTTTATACTTTTGATTTTGTTACAGGTGACTCTGGGTATCCACTGGAGCCCTGGCTCAGTACACCAATTTTACATGCTCAAAATGTCGGGGATCAGAGTTTCACAGACTGGCATTGCAGAGTGCGCAATGGTATAGAGCATACTAATGGGTTCTTAGAGGGCAGTTTTAGATGCCTAGGCGACTGGAAACAATGTTGTCACAGGATCCTATTAGAAGAAGGGAAATTGGGAGAAGACTTGGATGCTGTGGAGCCGGCACTAATGCAGACACTATTCAAACCCTTTTTAATGCATTGATAGGTAATTAAAATAATACACATTGTTTTTTTTATAGGTGATATTATTGTATTTTAAGTGCATACTAACTTCTTATATTGACTTGTAATAATTTAATTTTTACCAATAAAATGTCTATCTGTCTACTACATGATATTATTCTAATTTGGTGTGGGGTATTGGGTTGGCTTGATGATGATGATTACCGTCTGAAACAAAGATAGCATTATAGGTAGAGTTTGTAGGTAGAGCGGATGAATAGTTAGGTAAGGATAAATGATGCTGTCGGGATTACCTAGCTAATTTCAAAGTCGAGCCTACATAAGATTTCTAAGTCCGTTTTACCTTATCAATTGAGCTAGATGATTTTGGCTTTAATGGATTGAATAACAAACATATTTTAGGTCATATGAAACAATCACTCGGTAGCGTGTTTAATAAGTTCCGACAAATCAATACGAATGTATGTACTTACTTACATATTTTCTTGGCCTTGTTGTAAGATTGGTTGAGGCAAGTGCATAAGAAAAAATACTATTGCTACTAAACTGCACTAATATTTTATTTTTGGTACGTTTTACGCGATGCCTTCTTGCAATCGGTACAAAAAGTAGTCTTCTCGACAATGAGTATTATGTATCTCGTGGTGCGCATCTTAGAGTAAACGAGATAATAACTGACGACGACTAAATTACTCGTCTCGCGCGTATCGTCTCTCGTGGCGTGCATCTTAGCCCCACTGGCGACTGCATGAACGAAGCCAAAAAGTTGCTTCTGAGGTAGTCCTGCTGCTTCAGAAGCCTCAGCTCATCCTTGCATAAAGGTCAAGGGACTTACTGTAGAGGCTCTGACGACGATGTGAAATAAACATAAGTAGGTAATGGTTAGCTTGTCGTGTGGCGGGCGCTATATGCGTTTTGTAGTTTTTCAATGTCACTGTCATGTCAACCATTTGACTGCCAGTGATATTTCGTCATTCATTCATCATGCAGTCTAGTTTGACGTTTAGTTTGTATCACGTTAATTATCTGTGGAATGTTTATTTTTGGAAGACCGTGAAATTTTGTAGATTATTAGCAAATTTACAGATAATTTGTACGTATTTATCCCAAATAGTTACATATAAAACAATATCCAACAACAACTAGTTGACGTCTATCGCGCCATTCAATGCTGCACTATTTCCGTCCTCCGCAGTTCATATCCTTCAATAGTGAAGCTGTTTCCTGTTGTGCCTTTTGGGGATTCCAAGAATAAATTCCTTGCGTGCGCTGTGTACACCAAAACCAAAACGGCCAGTTTATTAGGACTTCAACTACGTAGATAAAACCCCTGCCAAGTGACTGAAAAACAAAGCATATTGGTCTAAAAACCATCATCTCATTAATTTTAGGATAACATGGTGCCTGGAATCAATTAAAAATGTCTTCAGAAAGTTGCTTGGTGAAGGCAATTTATTCATTCAAAGGCAAAAACAATGATGAGCTATGTTTCAAGAAGGGTGACATTATAACTGTGACTCAGAAAGAAGAAGGCGGCTGGTGGGAAGGAACCTTGGGTGAAACTACGGGCTGGTTCCCCAGCAATTATGTCACTGAATATAAAGGTAAGTCACTTTAATGATAATGCTATGATCAAAAAATATAATAAGGGATATAAGGAATAAAGAATATAAGGGAATCAGGCCTTCGATATCACACTCAAATTCCAGCAACACTCATTGACATGAGATTGCTGCACAAGATGTGCATCAAGAGCCATAATAGTAACAATTAGTGCTAAAAAGTAGTCGTCACTTAGAATGACCATAATAATAGATTTATAGGTAGATATACCATATAATAATGAACACTAGGTGTGACTAAGCCTGTTAATAAACATAGACATTGTGTTCACCTACCTCCTCAAATAGTATTGGAAATTATTGGGTCATTTAAATTTATAAAAATTTTGACAGTAACACTCTCCTTTACAACTAGGTATGTGTATGACTATGAGTCACAGTAAAATATCACAACAACATCAATGACTGTTTGTCTAAGTTATTTAATTTTCAGGGTTTATAGATGACTGGCTTCTGCCCATGGCTCTTCAGACTTTTTTCACGATAAAACCCTATCTATGTTATTCACTGGCCCTGTCTATCTCCTTGCCAAATTTCAGTAAAATCTGTTTAGCCATTTAAGTGTCAAAAAGTTATGCGGAGACATAATTCCTTTTGCTTAGTAATTAGCATGTTTCTCATAATATTAAAATCATTTTTATTTAAATATATCTTTCATACCTATCGTGTAAAACATCTTAAGATCCCACAGGCTCTGTGACAACATCACCAATAAGGGTAGCATCAGAAATCCAGGCATTTCGAAATGTTGTCCTCAAGGATATTATTGACTCGGAGAAGGCTCATGTCGCAGAAATGCAAGGACTTGTTAGCAACTTTCTACAACCATTGGAGAAAAGTGAAATGTGAGTAGTCACAGTTTTTTGAATATTCAATTACATGCAGGTTTGCCCAGACTGTTCCTGGAGAGTAGTCCTTTGAACCATTTATCCTTTGAAATATTTATGTAACCGAAAGATGCAAGCTTTTCCAATAATATTATAAGTTCCTAGGTAGGGAATTTAATAATACTATTCTTTGCATACTGAGTTCTATGTAATATACATATTGTATTATGTATATCAGTCATCTAGTACCCACAAAACAACCTCTGTTTAGCTTTGGGCTAGGTGATTCTGTGTGGATTGTCCAGCATTATCATTATTATTAATGTCCCAGTTACTACCTATTTATTACTTAATTTGCATGGGCAATGTGTTCAAGTTAATCTCCTAAAACTATGAATTCATAAACCCTAATTTATGACCAAAATATAGTTAACCTTGATCACTAAGCATATTGATTGATAAACATATTTTTTCAGGCTTAGCAGAGATGAATTCCGGCAGCTAACAGGAAACATTAACGAGGTGCTGCAAACTCATGAACAGTTCCTATCATTATTAGAGGAATGTGCTACAAAAACAGGCCCAGACCAACGGGTTGGGGGCCTGTTCCTGCAATGGGCATCTAAGATCAAAGCAGTGCATCAAGCTTACTGTGCAGGCCATCCCAAAGCTGTGTGCATTCTGGACAAGTACAAGTGAGTTTTGAATGTTTGTTTAGATGGATGATGCAATGGGTTTGATAGTATAGAGATGATATGTGAATCTATACTAATATTATAAAGAGGAAATATTTGTAGTGTAGGTGCATACCTAATGTACGACGTCACTCTATAACCTAGTTAGAGATAAGGAAAAATAGATAAATTGAATGCAATGTAAACATATCGGATTACTTACGAAGAATCTTTAAGATAAGAAAATAGATAACATTATTTGTAAAACAATGAGCATATCGAATTACGAAGATAAGGAATTAATAAATCAAAATTAGAGGTAAATTTATAGTATATAAAGCCTTGCTTTTTCTCAATAAACATTCAGTATCCAACCAACCATAGTCGTGTTAATTACTCCTCCTAACCTCCATTACATATTGAATAGGCTCCGAAGCTACAGGATCGATTTTAAAAATTCTTTCACCATTAGAATCCTTAGAATCCTTTCCCCTGATGAACATAGGCTAAAGAATTTTCAAAAAAGTTAGGGATCTGCATGAAAATTCAATTTTCGTTAAATACCTGTGCGAAACTGTGGCGGTCTGCTAGTCTAACATAAATTTAATCACAGAATTCCTTTTATAAAAGTTACATTTAGAAATAAAGTTATTGAAATCTGAAAATCTGATATGTTAACTTAGGATAACAATAATAGGCAAAAGCATGATGACAACTATATTGAGAGGTATTTACAATTGAAACAATTGAGCTAACTGCAGACTGTTGCAAACAAATACAGGCAGCCCAACTGATCCATATCAATACTAGTTGGAAGTGTACCGAAGATGCTGGCATTGCATTCTTAACTCATAGTAAAACTTAATTTTATTCTCCTTTCAGAGAGGAACTGAATACATGGATGGAAAATGCAGGGGCGGTCACACCAGGGGTGCTGGTTCTCACTGCGGGCCTCTCGAAGCCATTCCGCCGGCTCGGGAAGTACCCCGCTATGCTGCAAGAGCTAGCGAGACACGTGCATGAGGCGCACCCCGATAGAGGCGATACGCATCGCGCTTCTGTTGTGTTTAAGGATATCGCTGTGAGTACAATACAGAAAAAGAAAATAACATGTCTGAGAGAGATCGCTCTTAAGCGATAAGGCTTAGGCTTTTTCTAAGGCTATTTCATTTCTTGATTACTCATATCATAAGTTATGTTTGCAATAAAGTATTTAGTATTATTTATTATAATAAAAGAAATCGTACCTAAGTCTAGTATAATAAATTTGTTTCCAATCAATGAAAATTTACTAACCAAATAAGATATTGATATTATCATAAAATTAGTAAAGACAAAATCCAAAAAACGGCCTTATTCTTGTCTTGATTTAGGTATACATTTGCTTCTGGAATGTAATATTGTAAGTCAATTTATTTAAACGGAATTTATTTATTTATAAATAGACAAGCAGCCTATGGCTGATGTGTCTATATCATACAGTGTTGAATTTTGTCATTGGGTCACTTCTTTTAGTTTAATATTTATGTCCCGTAACCAGAGGTCGAGTTTATTCTTGAAAGCGTTAAAGCGTGAATGTTTCGAGTGTCGTAAAATATTTTCCTCTAATGTTTCCTATAAACAAACACTTTGTAAACAGGGGTACAATGCAATACATTTGGTTACATACCTGTGTATGTTTACAAAATATCTAAAATTCTTGAACATCAACCGCTGTGCCTGTAGCGTAACTTTCATAGATATTACCTAAGCATGTTATTAGATCGTATTTTTAAAGATCCAAGCATAAATAGGGGCAGACAGACAGCGGGAAGCGACTTAGTAGTGATTAAACGTAGAGTATAATCAAATCATATGGATGCATTTAAATGTAGTCAATATCTTATGTCAAAAAGCATTTCAAAGTAATTGTCTGATATCTCTTTGAGGAACACATGACAAATTATAACAAATTGTAATAATATAAAGATCACTCACACTACATTATCTAACTAAACCTAAAGCCTTATATCATCATCATCTTAATCACCCCACATCAGTCCGCTGCTAGGCCTCCCCTAATAAGCGTCATAGCGCCCTGTCTAAACCTTATACCATGTAGTAATATTCGATGTTTATACTCGATTCACAGAGTGGCTGCGCGGCTCTCCGCCGTCAGAAAGAACTGGAACTGCAAGTAGTTACTGGCGAGGTCAGGGGCTGGCCTGGGGGTGAACTAGCGGCTTTAGGAGACGTCTTACACATGGGCAGCGTAGCCGTGGGGCCTTCGCATCAGGACAGATACCTTGTGCTATTCCCCTCTGCCTTACTACTACTGTCTGTCAGCAAACGGGTGTCTGCTTTTGTTTATGAGGTAAGTGTTTCCAAACTTAGGTGTATGAGTTTGTGAGCGAGGCTTTAGGTGATTTATGGTAGGCACAGACCAAGCGAACGTTACGAGTGGGATTCGAGGATCGGTACCGAACGTTCGATCGTTTTCGTTATTTACACCAAACGAACGGATGTAAAACCGAAGGCAAACGAAAGCCCTCATTCGGGTTCGCTTGCTTGGGCTAATAGGTAATTTAGGTTTCACCTAGTTTTTGAAAATCATATTAGGTACTTAGAATGTGTCCATTGGCACAGTTCTTACTGTCACTATACTTAAGGTCATGTGTTCTTTAGAAACTAGCGCCCCGCCCCGGCTACGCACGGGTGCAATACTGATACTAAATGCATGTTATACATATAAAACTTCTTCTTGAATCACTCTATCTATTTAAAAAATCCGTAGCGTAGGTTTAAAGATCTAAGCATACATAGAGACAGAGACAGACAGTGGAAGCGACTTTGTTTTATACTATTTAGTGATAATAACTTATTTATTTTCTTTCCACAGGGTTGCCTGCCATTAACGGGTATAACAGTTTGTAAGCTAGAAGACACCGAGACACGAAAAAATGCATTTGAGATTAGTGGCCCTATGATTGATACTATAGTGGCGGTGTGTCAAACGAGGGCAGAGGCCGATAACTGGGTCAGTTTGCTGCAAAAACACTCGAATAGCAGCAGTCCGGCACATGAGCCAAATCAGCCGCAGTCTCTGCCTCATGTGAGTATCTAAAATAAATCATTTATTTGATATAACTATAATATTTAATAAACAAAGTAGAAAGACGAAATATTATTATCTAGATTAAATCCTTAAAAATGTGTGAGTATCTTAATTTATTCATTTATTTGGCACACAAAACAGAACTTATCCAGCAAACAAAATAGAAAGTCCAAATATTATTTATCTAGATTGAATCTCTAAGTACACTCCTTGATTTATTCATGGCAGTTCTGTGTTAAAAATATAAAATATATTTAAAGTTGGCATCAGAATTAAGCAACAGCAAAAAAGGAAACCGTTGCCGTGTGGTGCCGGCATAGAATTTCACCACCCCAACTCTTCCCGTGGGTGTCGTAAGAGGCGACTAAGGGAAACACACCGGGGGGCGGGCAGCAGCGCCTTCTGCAGAACAACTACACCGAACTGCGATCCCCAACCCGCATGCCCAGCGTGGGGATTATGGGCAGTGACCTCCAAATGGTGATGCCATCTATGGCGCTCATTAGGGGAGGCCTATGTCCAGCAGTGGACTATTATAGGCTGGTGATGATGATGATGAAAAAAGGAAACCTGGAGACAGAGCGCTCATTATGGACGGCCTATGTCCTGTTGTAGACTAGGATATGGGCTGATGATTGATGATAATGACTATTTACTCCGTATTTACTTAGTCATTCGATTCTTCAAAGGTATTATAGCAAAATAAAACTGTAAGCAGACAGTAATATAAATGGATCACATGGCGTCATTAAAAATTAATCGGAACCAGATTTATTGTTTTGAGATTTCTATAAATATCTGAAATTATCATCACTGTCTGTATTATTTATAACGCAGATGTTGACACCACACATGTTGAGAAATTTATATCTCTGTCTGTCAAGGTTGACTTATCTAATTTGGTCGTATGTACAGTGTAAAGGTATAAACTAAGGTATTTGATGTTGTTACATAGCTTACCCGCTCTCCCTCCGAAGGGGCGTTGTCTAGCATCAACACTAGTCGACGCAGTCTTTACCACGTGACGCTGCCCCCACCAAGCTACCCTTCTGCGTCACCCTACTACTCACTCACTAAATACTTCGCGAGGCTTGTCAAGAAAAAAGTTATAACAAAACAAATGCTGCGCAAACTCCTGCACGAAAGAACGTGGGCTAAAGCTTTCGAGCTGACTGGAATGCCCGTTATGAGGAGGCATAAAAATCATATACGACTTAGGATAGAGGACGACGGCACAATAGGGACTGAAACGGAGGGTTCTGAAAGTGACAGTGAAAGGGAAAGCGATACTACTGAGTCATACGCAAGCTCCAGCTGTACTGATATCGAGGGAGCGACAGCTAACAGGATCCTAAGGCAGAATGCTCTAGAAAGCCCAGGGCCCAGAACGATCACGTCTTCTTGCAGCAGTTGGGGCAGTAACTGTTACATGCGCTATCATGACAACTCCTCAGACCTGCATCTAGATGAATCAGTTCGTGTCAAAGGTGATTGTACCAGAGAAATATTTCAGACGGTTCACAATCTACACAACACTGTCAAAACTATTGACGCTAATAATCTCTTGGTGCCGTCATTTGATAGTACCGGTAAACCGAACATATTTTTTCCACATTCCGAAAGTACAGAAAACTCTAGCTTTGAAGTTAGGCCTTACAAAGGCTGCGAAGATTTGGTTAATATGGATCAAAATACTCAAATCGATGGGCTTGGTAATGAAGACACTGATTTTATACCGACGAGGCGAAGCTTCCCTCATATAAGTGTTAAGAATGACCCTGCACCGAAACCTTGGAAGTCCACTGAAGAGGATTATAAGTCTTACGAAAATTCTGAATCCGATAAAACGTTGTCCGTGAACGTATTACAAGCCCTCGATCCGCCTTCTCCAAAACAAAGATCAAGTTTCTTCGACTCAGTTATACTCGATCCCCCGCCGATGTTTCGTAACGAAGAAGACGACTTAAAAATCATCAACGTCAACCTAAACGCAAACATACCTTTCCGGAAACATTCTCTGAATTCCGACAAAAAACTGAGGAGGTCCATTTCTAGATCCATGATGGAGACAGAATCTTTTAGCCGCAACGAAGGTGCACATATTCAGAGAATGAGTTCGCAATCCGACAGCCAGAAAAACAACAGGAAATGTGAATGCTGCAACCGATCGTTGTGTCCCAGCCCGAGATCTTCCGACTCGGGCGTTGTCGGTAGTTGTAATTTGGCATCGCCAGAGCTGAACATGCACGGCAGTGAATCCGACTGCCCAGACAAGAGAGCGTCGGATCAAATATTACAGGATAACTACGACAACGATCGTCGCAAGAAGTTGACCCTCTCAGAAATAGAGGCAGCCAACTTTGAAGACCAGTGCAGATGCACTTCGCCTTTTGGCTCCACTGCTAGGACCTCCTGTGTCACCAGTGTGACGTCAGAGAATAGCCTGGATGTGATAGATCTGTCGAACACAAGCTTGACATCAACATTCACTGCTGCCCCACCGGTCCCAACTTCGCAAATAAAGCGGACCTCCATACGCAGAAATATCGATCGATACGTACCCGAGATTAAGATGAAACCTGATCCCCCGCCGAGGATATATCGCAAGCCTAGCACACATTTAGAGATACCTAAAAATGTACGTCAGCATCAGCCGTCCCAATGGAGCACGCTCAATATCACGGAACGCAATAAGCCGAGTCTCCATTACCATATGCGTATATTCAGAGAGAAGCCCGATCAAAATAGCATTGACAGAAAATCTCGCATGAATGCCCCGAGAAACCGGGACCTGTTTGGAAGTATCAATAAAGCAGACTCTTACTTCGGCGAAGTTAGAAAGACAAGGTCGCGGAGTGAGGATATGTCGAAAACGCAGAAGGGTTTAGCTGAAGCACAAAGTGGCTTCGTGGTCTATCGGTCGGACTTGTATGCGCACTGGTGGATGAAAGCAAAGTTACCCATTACCGTGGTCACCGACTCAGGCAAGGATTATTCTTATGTAAAGAGATACTGTTTTGTGTATCACTGGTTTGAAGATAATGCTGCCTTGAATTTTTGTAACCATTAGATTAATATTGTCATTAGAGTTACCCCAGTGTTGCAGTGCTTTACTTGATCATCCTTGCCTGTGTTTATTCATCTACTAACTGAAACGTCACCGCAATTAGACTCCATAATACTAACAAAGAAAATATGCATGGAGAGGCTTGATCACCTATTCTTCCAGATAACTCAGTCAGAAGTTATAGAAATAAATACGATGTGATCATTCCTAATTGAATAATCCTTTATGAATCGGGGTTACGAGACCCTAGTGTAAGCAGCTTGCGAAAATGTTTTGTACCACATGTTGGCAGCATTGGTTTAATTGGCTAATCTAGAGGATTCATAGTGTTAAAAGATTTAAATGTTATTGACTCGGTATTCAACATGTTATCAAAAGTAACACAAGCCGTTGTACTCGAAGTATCGTGTTAGAACTAGAATTAGCCGTACTACGTTGATTGGCGTCCTTGCAAACGCTTTATTGATGTTGGTGTGAGCGATGCTGTCAAATATTTCATAAACTGACGGCAGTGACTAGCCCAATTTGTAATTGCTAACTTTGAAGTGAACTTCTGACGCGGACGTGTTGATTTATTACATGTGCTTTAGGTTTATAATGAAACGTTTCTTTGACAGATGGCCACGAGCGACAGCAATAACTCTGACCTCTCCTCCGGGCTTACAAACCATAAAAGATCACATTCATTCAACAATCATCAAAGCTACACTCAGCATTCGCAGCAATCTCAGAAAAGTAAACAAAAGAACCAGTCTGCGGGCTGGCTATTGGATTCTTGCGACTCTCTCGACCAGTCGCCAGCTAAACCTAACAGAAGTGTCATTGGGATGAAGTTTTCCTCTGTTGATTTCATTGACACTTCGAGTTCAAATTACGGCCCTACTAAAGGTAATTTGCGTCGTATTTATATAACATCGTATTTATATATTTTAATGTAACTATTAAAACTACGACACGTTTTCATTAAATATATTTTCTTCCTAAATTTAGCAGGTAGCTAAAAGTTCTTGTTATTATAGCACTAGCTTCTACCCGCGGCTTTGCACGCGTTTTTCTTGGATAAATGCCTATGTGAACTGCAATTTTTTTTTGTAGATGTAGATTTCTGCTTGCAAAATGTTAGCTCTATCAATTCAGTACATGAAATGAAAATGCCTTCTAGCCAGTATTATGCTAAGTTACGGCTGTTTGTAATATATAATTGTGTCTTGTTTTTTTATTCTACCTGATTGTATTGTTGTTATAAAAAAATGTCTTTCTATTCTCTTCCACTTTTGTCTTGAAGTATATGCTAAGTACATATATTCACACTTTCACATTCATAATGGTCTAAAAAGATCATAACTCAGGAGAAACGGAGACTATCTAGTATTTATCCCCTGCGTGATAAACACTAGATAGTCTTTAATTTGGCCTAAAAAGCTCTTATTTCCAGGTTGGAGCATCGCATGCCTAAGACCCGCTCCGCCATTAAGGCCGCAATCATTCACCATTGGTTCGGACGAAAACATTGGCCCCACACATCCATACGCGCCGCATCAGAGAAAGTCTAACTCTTACGAGGAAGATGCTCTAATCCTCAAAGTAATTGAGGCATATTGCACTTCGGCGCGGTGCCGAAATGCCGTCAGCTCCGGTGAGTACAAAGAATATAAATCCGGTGGAAGTAACATAAAACGTGATGTCCCTTATCTGAAACGCGTTATTTGTAGCAATACTCAGCTAATTTATCTAAGTATCACGGGCTATTTGACCTCTAGGTCCGCTTTAAATTGGGTTGCGTATTATAATGCACTTTAATTGGAATGATTCGAGTAACACAATAATGTAACGCCAAGGAATCACTAACACGCGTGTATTTATCATGCAGTACCCAATATACCGCTGGAGATTTTCGAGTCCACCCGGAGAAGACATGCGAAGTCAAGAAACAGAATTATCAGTTGGTTCTTAGAATGAAAGATCTGTATTCTCACAAAATGCCAAATTTTCCGCTAGTCGTATACTATATGTAGCGCTTTATAATCTGCTGTTGGTGTATGATAATGAGCACATTCGTTCATGACATCAGTGTAATTATTAATACTCAACATACCTACTTGTATAATATCGTTATTTATCGGGCACTCGTCGCTAAGTGCATGAAATGAAGCATGTTTTAATAATCTCATTTATTATTCTCGTAGATCTGAATCATTACAACTTTGAAGAGTTTTATGTAGAATAGAAGAGTATAAGTCATTATGAGTATCAGTACAAAGTAGCTAGTCGTAAATAGTAGCGGTATGATAGCCAATTATTTATTATCTATTAAAAGTTGGGGATAATGGTCAGATAAAACGAAGAATCTCTAAAATCTTAACGCATTTCTTTCACATAAAATCACTCCTATGTAAATTGAAAATCTATATGCACTCGTTTATAACAACACAACTGTGCAAACAGTCTTTCTAAATATTGTAACTAACATAAATCCTCTTTAATACCACATCAGCTCGGTCTAACGAATGTCGCAGCCAACACCGGCCAACGATAACCCTCACGGAGGTCTGAATGTTTCTATTTTGTTACATGCGGCTGCCTTAATATCGCACCTGCAGTGGACTACGCCCACTTTTCTGTCGGTAAAGTACAATATCACGCCGCCACTAACATACCCTATAACACTAAACTGGCGATCGGCCAGCGCAGCAACACGGCAGACTTCAGCGGCAAAGGTACAAAAGTGAAGAGGAATAAGAGCTCGTCTGCCGCGGATACGGTTCTCTACCGGAGCGGGGAGACTCGGCGGTTGCTGGCGGAGAGAAAGTTCGAGATGAACCGCTCTAATCCAAATCTGTGGGACTGTTCTGAGGAGCGCTGGCGGCGGATTGATGGTGGTCGGTCGAGACGCAGCGGGTCGCACCCCAGTCTTACCCCCTCCCCCCGCGCCCGCGCGACGGTGTACGCCGCTCCGCCCCCCGCGCCCCGCTCCGCCCGCTCGTCTACCTGGTGCTGCGGCTCTTTCGTCAAACAACTCACCAAATCGCATCACTTCGATTGACATTAGGTCATTGGCTTCCTGCACAGCGCATTGACCCCGAGCGGAAACTGACAATCGACGTATTATGCTTGCTGACGAATCTGTAAAGCATATATCCTAATTCTTATAATCGACAGTTCGATTGACAAGCGTAATGTTTCGATGGGAAGGTCCTCCCTAGCTTGGGCTGAAGCGGCGCGGCGACCGCAATGCAAGTCTTTGACTGTTGCAGTGCACGCCTTTTCCTTCGCGTGTGCAGTTTGTACGAAGCCTTCTCATGCTCAATATTTGGTTCCTACTGACAGCTACATATCATTACTCGAACCTCTGATAACAGTTAATCATACATCTCCCGAACTTCAGCTGTGAATGATCGTGGTTGGCCGTTTTCTTCATACCTGATAATTAACCAAAGCTGGTCCCATTGACTAATATAATACCATGTCTTTTGTTTTTATTACGATGAATTTGTCATGCGCTTTGCATAATTTAGGTGTAAGCTTACCTGAATGTAGGTGTAAGGAGATAAAATACTAAAAAGTCATATTTTTAAATATATCAAGTGCCATTTTGTTATGATGTGTGTTATCTATGTCAACATAGATTTTCAGAAAATGCATGTTTGCAGTATTATATAGTATATAGAGATATATTTATATTGCTTGTTATAGGTCTTGTATAATATTCTAAGCTGTATTGGTGCATTATGTTTTGGCAGAGTATGCATGTTTGCTTATATGTAGTAGATACTTGTAGTACATAAGTCTAACATTATTTTTACTTTGAACTACTTTTGAACTATAATGTTTTATATTTACAGTCATATATTATTTTATTGTATTGTTCTAAGATTTCTACAATATATTAATATAACATAATAGTTATCGAAACGTAAATGTCAATTTAATTATGCTGTGTGGAATGTCTGGTCACATTTTCATACAGCATAACCAAATTATTATTTAGGTTGTGCTTTAATAATTGAAGAAGATTAATATTTATTGTTAAATTTAACGTGATTATTATACAACAAAGAATAACAGGACCTCTCGGTCAGAGATGTAAACTTTACAATATAAACTCAGTTCATTATAGGTACTTAATAAATACTATCTTTTACTAAAAACTACTTAAATGTATTTTACGCCAATGCACCCAAAAACTGCAGATTTAGAGGCTATCTGCCAAGCTATTATTTCGAACTTGCTTGGCTTTAAGTGAATTAAATTCGAATGCAGAACTTTTGCGTCTTTCATTCATATTTTAACTCAATTGGTGATTGTATTTTTTGTTAATAAAATAATTATGGTGCATTATCTTATCTGTAATCGGTAGAATAGTTTTTACAGTTAAATTATATATTTTGTTTGTTGGTCATTAATCTGTGATATTCCTATGATTCGTTTTTCTATCCCTTACAGATAAAATTTAAAATTTAAATTCTTCATATTTTAGAAGAGCTTGTATTCGGTGGTTCAGGCTTTAAGCTTAGTAAATAACCACAAACATGATTCAGTTTCTTTATCCCTTAAAGATAAAACCTATAAATTAAAGTCTTATAGCACATTTTTGTAGAGCTTTGTGGTTTTCGATTAAAACTACGTAGAATTACCACATGGGGCGCACATTCGCGTTGTCCCACCGTTGCGGCGATTAGTTTTACTAAGCTCCACACTAATGATTCTACGAAATGTATTTCACTATAGAAAATCCTAGTTTAACTATGCATTACTTTACCTTACTAAATTTTCTTTACCGCAGCTGCGTGTGTAGTCACGGTAACATTTTCCCTAAAATATAGCGTCGTTTATACGTTTCAGTATATACATTAAGTCGCATAAGATTCTTTTATACGAAAAACGTGTGGTACGGCTTTAACGTTTATTTATTTACGCCAAATAAAAACTGACTTATGCTCAGGGTCTAATAGGGAGTAATAACAAAGCTATGGGCGAATAGGGCAGCAAACGTGGCTAATAGAGGCAAGTGAGGCGAGTTATTACTCGGCGTAGGTTATTACGTTGTTGAACGGCGTAGAGGCGAATCAATTTATACTCGTAGGTCAATTCTGCGTTTCAAGCGGCATCCTGTCTCAATTAGTTTCAGTTTCCGACGAAAGTTCCTAATACAGTTAGCGTCAAATAATAATAATTCATCTCGAATCATCTCATGGCACATCATTGGCGCAACAGTTCCTCATTCTATAAAACATTTATCGTCTCTTGTTTATTTGATACGTATGTACTCGTTATACCGAGACTAGATCGAGCTCACTGAGAAACATCTGGTCCAGTCTAGACCAAATTTTACGGATACTACCCGTAAACCTGCTGTGGTTTTCGAGTAGGTACTTAGTTGATAAACTTGTTTACCAACTAGACGTAGCCACCATTGGCAGTATCTATGTATCTTGAGATAAGCTGCATTTCAATACCTACTCCAAAGCGGTTTCATAAATAAAAGTAAAAATGTATGCTGTTATTCAAAAAGTAACAGCAAGCGTAAAGCATCATAAAACTCGACACAACGGTGCGCTTTACAGTTGTGTAAAACTAGAATTGCAAGATATTGCATCCAGTATAAAATCGTGTAAAACCTCTTGAATTGTGATGACACTCCCATTACTTTAACGGTTCGCAGTTCGTAATCAAAGTGGGCAGTGTATAACTGAGGAAATTGCGGTGTTGCCCGCGCGTGCCATTCATTTATTATTGAACAGGGCAGCGCATTGCATTCGTGCATGCACTTCTTGCTGTATTAGTTCTCCACTTTAGGACCTCACGCCACGCCGTCTAAACCAGTGCCAACAACAATATTATTCCAACTTCGATTTGCTTACAGTCACTTGCATACGAACTAATGTAACGTGGTTTAATGCTTTCTCAGCGCATATTCTCCCCAAGTTTGTATGCAACGCCCTAGTCTCTAATTAAATAAACCAATCTAAATTACTTACCGAAGGTACTCGAAGTGGGTACTTCTTAACAAAATTCGTTTAAGTTCTTCGCCCTTTTGTTCGACATCAATTCTATCGGCTCTCTGCCCTTGTAGGTAGGTACGTTTTATGACGTCGTAACAGTATCAATAAATCTGGAGCTAATACAATTTGTGTTAATAATATAAGATTTTAGCACGTTGCAAAAAATACCTGCTAATTAATCAAATTTACCGGTGTATGAAGGCCGAACTTAAGATCCATCACAAATGTACTATCGCTTATATAAAAAAGATTTAAAACTGGTGTTACATTATCCTGATTGGTGACACGAATTAATTGGAGTAGAAATAGTAAAATCTCAGCTCTCGCCCGTCAACCGCTGATTACAGAGACTTTGGTAATCCAATTTGCTTAAAAAATTCGTGTCAGGGAATTGATGCCCGCATATGTGACGAGATCGCAAAATATAAAATGTATTTTGAAATGAAAACTCAAGCCAGAAAATTATAAAATGAAAGTTTGGATGTATCCCTCGAGGATTGTTCAGCGGTATAATATGCAAATGCATTTTATGACGTTGTTATGATTGCAAAATTATTGAATTAAAACGTACTACCAGTGTTCAGTACTATGGAATTAAGTATAATATATTTAGTCCATTTGAGGCTCGCCTGAATAAAACTGTTGACATTGCTTAGTTCTAGTCGTGAAAGATCATTGACACGACTTTTGCTATTGATTTGCTGGAGGCTTCGGATTAGAATGTAACTAGTCTTTCTACCTAATCTTGGGCAAGGGCAAATCTGTTATTCGAATAGGTATTTTTAGGATCCCGGTGCCAAATGGATCGGTCTAGCGCTAAAAGTTGATAGTACAAAATAAATACGAGAACAGAAATTAAACTAGGGCTTGACGGAAACCAAACCCTATAAATATATAAAATAGAGGCCGTAACACCTGCTACGAACTAAGTTTGGTAGAGTCTCAAATAAATCTGTGGACAGTGCCATTGTATATCAAGTACCAAACCTTCGCTTTTCCTGCCCATACTGATGAGTTCCTTATATTTTATTTATTGTGAATGCCAAACTGATTCCTTTGGGGCCGAACACGGTTGCTGTATTTCTGCAGTAAATAAATTATTGATTGGGGCTTAGTATTTTGTTACATTTCAGATTTTTCAAGAAACTATTCCTTGCTGTAACAAAATTTATCAAGAAATTAAAAGTGTAGGTTTGTACTCGTTTCTTTAAATAAAATAACTACGTACCATATTTTTGTTAGAGACCGACCTGTTCGCGTTTCTTTTGTAAATAATAATGTGACTTACTATAACTCAATTATGTCAATCCTACATATTCTTACGTGAAATATTTATTTATATCTTACTGATTAAACACACGAATAATATGTACCTTCTCGTATTACATTGATACATAGTTATGCAGTCTAAAATTATTTTAGAATGTAATCTTATTTACTTTTATGTATATTATAATATGTATTTATTATATTAAGTATTAAATTGTCAAGTCTGCATCATTATAACAACTAACTAGCGATTAACAATAAACTGTCATCAGGTATCTGTAATGAAAAAGCCTTTAGCTGCCTTGTATTGTAATACAGTTCATCGAACGATTTATTTATAATGCGAGTGTTATTAATACCTACGTAATATTTATTTTTGTATCGGATTTTATTGTAGTTATGTATTGATAAGGTTTCATAAATAAATTTTCTGTAACCACATGCAAAAGTGTAAATTTTCTTCTTCCTTCACACTAATGTCTGCAAATATTAAAAGTACACTACAAATAACCTAATAGAACCTAATAACCATAGTAATATGAATGGCACATATGCACTAGGTATGCAAATAAAGCGTAAGTCTAATAAAGTGAGAATCTACTGTACTATCTAAAGGTAACATATTAATTATATTTAGTATATTTTTATTAGTTACCCCTAATATGAACATGTGATCGACACCGGTATGCCTTTCAATACCAAACTAAAGTAAATAAACCATTTCTTCAATTTCCTGTATCGGTGATTGCAGTTCCAAAAATAGAATTTCTCCGTTAACAGTCTGAAATACGACTACAAAATAAGAAAAGATAAATATCAAATCAGCTTGAGTGCCTGAATAAATTTAGTTACAACGGAGTAAATGATAGTTCACACTAGCCTGGGCCAGACTAGTGAGAAATCATTTACATTGACATATTATGTAGGATGTTTGTAGGGAGACTAGAATTCTAGGGTTAGGTGCAATCGAATCTACCAACGCTTCCTAAATATCTATGTATGCTTTGGATGTTTTCTATAAAGGTGGGTAATATTGCATAGCCTATAAATGTTGCCGGTCAACACTTTGTAAAATACAAATGGACAAACCGCCTTGAACTCGGTTAAGACTACGTTTGCTTTTCTAAACAAAGTGTAAACCGGCCTTACATAGTCAATAGCATCTCAATGAACTTTTACTTGTTTATTTTTTTTCTAGAATGCGACGACGAGAACCCGTCGATAGAGGCTTTAGTGAGATCCCCTTCGCTGCCCATACACTCGACGTCGAATCACGGCTCGCCGAGCTTGTGGACTATAGTGATGCGATTGCAGAACGAGATAAAAACACTCAAGTTGGACGTGAAACATTTGCAAATCCAACTTCGGGAAGAAAAACAAGACCGTAATCTTGCCATTGCAGCTTTACATTCGAAAAATAATTTTGTAGACGCTAAGGAAAGTAAATGTTAGTATACCTAGAAATTATCAGTGCCAAGTATTATATTGCCGTATTGCCTACTTGGTTTTTCATTCACTTACCCTCAGCAAATTAGATGAAGGCGTAGTTTAGCTGCGAGTTGGTTAATCGGAGAACAATTCTTAAGTTTGCCGAATCGGGCGAACATTTCTGAGAATCGCAGAGTTCGGTTTCGCTGCACAAGCGGGGCAGTTCCGCAGTAGCTCTTAATTGTTTGCTTAATTCATGGAGTACGCAAAACTGAACTGCATATGTGGAGTGAAACCGTTATGCAGTGGTGTGGTGCGATCGACGACCGACCGGCGCTCTTCGGTTCAATGGGTACCCATTCAGACGACTCAACACTACTTGGTGCAGCGAAAGGCCGCAGCTGCAAAGTACTTGCTAAAAGATATGGGTATAACACGTCCCTAAAAAATGGTATTGAGAATGTCATGTGTCTTTCTGTCCTGCCCAGGTCTATTTCTTATGGCTTTCTTTAATTACATAGGTTATTAGGTACCTACCTTACCTTAATAACAAACATGAGTTTATTGTTATTAAGGTAAGGTAGGTACTAATTTTGTTATAAAATATTTTTGTAGCGTCTGTGCATGTCTGTGTATATTTAATAAAGACATCAAAACAGGCAATCAACGAAACGGGAATAATATCTACCTGTAAAACTACCCTCACGAATTGGTCGGGGTCAAAAGCAGACCGTAAAATTTGAAACACGGCCGAAATTTCGACGAAATTATTTAAGTTCGTGGAAGGTATGTTAGTCGTTTAGGTGGGGTGCAGTGCAGATCAATAATTTGTTGTTATACTTGAAAACGTTGTTTAGATATAGACCAATAACTTTTTATGTGCCTTGTTGTAAACTGTTCTAGTCTACAACCATGTACTAATTGAATTTTTAACGGGACTTTGTTGATCAGCGACTTTGGAACTAATAGATATCGTATTAATATGAATAAAAAAAATTGTTTTAATAAGGGATGTATGTTTGTTACTTATTTACGCTAAAACTGCAAAAACTATCGTAGAAGCTATCTAAATTTTGCATAAATATAGGTTTTAGGAATAAGAAGTTTTATCTGAAATAAGACAGGCTACTTTTCGCTTAACTAATGGAGGATGGTTATGAGGTTGGGTTGGCTGGTTGAGGTGAGGTACCTAAGTATGTAGCCGATTTCGTAGTTACCACGTTGCGCTCATATTTAGAGTCCTATTGTAGCAATCGATGTATCGTATGATTCTCTCAATAACTCGATTGGTACAGGCGATACGTCTCAAGTCACTTCAGATAAAGAGGGAAGTAAGGTTCAAAAATCTTAATGCATTATTAAATTAGTAAATTTGCTCGTACGTACATCGTAGCAAAGGCACTTTGGTTGTACTTTAACTGTTTATGGAAGTTAAATAATAATGTATACTATTCTCAAGCAATCAGCAAAAAATAAAGTAACTCGACTATTCTTAAAATTTTCTTTTGATACTTATTTAGTAGGAGGATTTTGTTCTTGCTTGTAGGTACCTAGGTGTAGGAGGGGTGGGTGACTCCGTATCAAAGGAAATTAAGGACAGTCAGTGATCGCTAGTTAAGACTAACGTAGTCTTTTAGTTTTTAACTATATTTTTTCATCTCATACATTTCTAGAAACAACGCGGGCAATTAGGTATTAATGATATAGCTGGACAATCCACACAGCATCATCTAAGCAGAGCAGAACATCATCTAGCCCCAAGCTAAGCAGAGCTTGTGTTATGGGTAGGACTAGAAGACTGACTTAATACATAGACATTTTTTTTACTGTACATAGATAACGACGAACCGGAATAAATATCTGTACCTACATCGTACAAACATTTGCGCCGAGGCGGGAATCAAACCCCCTGTGTCGCCGGTTCGCCGACCGCGCCACAGAGATCCACATGTTACCAACTCCAGAACTAAAATAAAACATTGTTTTAAAAATATGTTGTATAATTAATGGGAATTATCCCTTGTATGGATCGTAACAAAATATAATAATTTTTAAAACTTTGTACATAAAATGTTTATTTATATAGCAGTTCTTTGTTTCTTACTATTCAAGAGAACACCGATAACCTTAAATAACCCCACGCATCTTTGGTACAGGTCCCTTCCTTAGATATAATTTGCCGTTTGAGTTATAACATCCTTCAAAAATTTCAGGTTTTCGAAAGAGTAACGAGTTCATTCTAAATGCATTAAGGGACGTTCTTACATAATTTTAAAAGCGTAAATAGGTACTACACTTTTTAGGTGGTATGCTATGAACTCGTTGGTATAACTCAAAATCAAAGTTATGTATGATTTATCACTAGTTATGGCACATTTGGACTCGCTTAAACATATGCAATAAATCTCCTACATGCACGGCTTTATGACAAACTTTATGCACTATTTTCCAACTAAAATTCGAGAACGGGCCATGGTTCAATCACGAAAGGTCGATAAACACCATTTTTTCAGCGGGCTTCGAACCTCATTTATGAAGTAAGTTAAATTAAATGAACTCTTTGTGGAAGATGTTTGAAATTAATTTCTAATGTTTTGAAAATCTTTAAGTAAAAGTATTTGGGTATTCTTGTGAACTGATTCACGTACAAATAACTACAGTAGTAAGATTTCAGAATACAAAATAGGCAGAGAAAACTACAGCTGTCTAATGAGAAAATTCCTAACAAAATAGACGTAACAGTTCCGTTGAGCTGTTGAGTTTCAGTCTTAGAGCAGTGCACATTAACTTGACGGAAACGAATGACAGTTCGGTATTGATTAGTGGGCTATGTTGTTGGCCGGTTGGAAGTTGGCGCGGAATCGGTAGCGGTCCCGCCAGCAGTGCACTTGGTTGCGGATGCGTGATACGTCTGCAGCATACGTCCGGCAGCATCCGCCGACGTACCGCACCCCGAGATCCAGCCACTCTTGGATGAACACCTCCACTGGCTCACACTTGTCACGATCGATCCATCTAATAAAAAAATATATTTACCTATATAATACACACAAAACTCATTACAATGGAATCTTAAATAATCATACAAGAAAGTGGTTATAATCTATATTTAACCTACCGTAAAAATGTGTGTACAGCTTATACACAGCTATAGTAAGTAAATAATGGTTCGTTAGAAATGGACTGATCTATGTCTATCTCCGGTATATGTGTATATGTGGGGATTATGGGCAATAACCCCCAAATGATGAATAATGCCATCTATGGCGCTCATTAGGGGAGGCCTATGTCCAGCAGTGGACTATTATAGGCTGGTGATGATGTCTATGAGGAAAGATGTGATTGTGGGTTTGTTTTAATTGAATAGTCTCCGAAACTACTGGGCCGGTTAATTTTTTTTTCTCCATTGTAATCCTATAGTATCCCTTAGGTACGAACATATACTATAGAATATTTTCCAAAAAGGGATCTCTTTGAAAACTTCAATAAAATATAATCCAACTTGTAAGTGTTTGATTTTTTTTCGTTAAATAAGCGAAGCCGACGGGGACCGCTTGTAATAAATAAAGAAAATAAATTTTCCACAAAACACTGTTCAAAAGTCATTATATCCGCTCATTTTATGCCGATTATAATGGTATACAAATCCAGTCCACTTTTTACAAACATTTGATTCTATACTCTGGCTAAAAATGATTTCATTCCGTTGGCAGATTGCGTCCATTTGTGGTTGCGTAGTTTTGCATATAAATTGATTGGGTGAAAAAAACAATACACACGCAAATAAAATGCCGTATCTATCATATTTCCAACATATTTCTATTTGAAAAAAATTTATACAGTGAGTGACTTCGCTGAATAGATGGTACCTACCTACCTAACGTGTGACACGGTCGTGGTTAGCCTATATATCCGATAAAATAAAGCTAGATAGATACGGCAGTATTTTGGCAAGCTATTGTGTTGATTATCCGGGTTTCAAGAAAGTTCTGGGCGCTTTCTTTGAGTAAACAATATTGTTGTTGGTCTCTTTCTTAATTAAAATAACTTTGTTTCAGGGTCATAAGTCAATGACTTTCAGGCTGTTCGGTTTGGTTCTGTAATAGACTGCCCGTATAGTTAATCATAACTTACATGCTTACATACTTATTACCTAGGTACTTAAATTTTGGTTTTCCCACATTTTATCGAGTATAATAAACTTACCCAATCTGAGGGTTGTATTTTTCTCCTGAGTTGGGGTAAACAATGAGTGGGATAGGATCCTCTGGTCTGTCGTCGTTGATTCCTTTGACCAAGTTGGTGATAAAGGATGGAGCGCAACAGTTCACGCCAATAGCCACTAGTTGATCTGGGTTTGATTCCCAGCATTTTGTCGCGACTTTCTGGAAGCTTTCACCGTGTGCTATGCTCTGATTATCCTGGGGGTGCATATAAATTTATTATTTAAAACTCTTAAAAATATCTATTAAGTACAACAAAGGAATATCTTACGTACAGAGTCAATAAACTATACCCGAAACACAAGACTCTTCCACTGGAATCGTAGAACCTACCTTGCAGCTGAAAGACAGCCAGGCTTTGACAGTGGGGTACTCCTTCAGTAATTCGCAAAGCATCTCCGCCTCTTCTTGACAAGGGATGGTTTCCAAAGCAAGAAGGTCTACGCCAGCCTCAACCAGCGCTTGGATCCGCGGCTGATGCCATTCTCGCATAGTCTGAATCAAACTTCCGATATTACGCAAACTTTCAAAACAATTTCATTACTTGAAAACAAAATGCAATATGAAAAACCGTGATTAAGAAAATATTTCGCAACTTCATATTTATTCCAGATAGCTATTTGTTCTAGGCTTCGTTAATTAACTGTCCACCCCAGTCAAATGCTGTCGGTACCTACAGAAAAAAACAAGAGAAATGAAGTGGGACTTTTTCATATTGCCGATGTAAATTTTAATTTGCAGGGAACTTTACGACTCTCTTTATGATTTAGCCGTGGGCACTAACGGCTTTTATTAGGCTGTGCATTCATCACCCATTCAGGACATTAATAAGGGACATACTTTGTGGTTTTTAGAAAGCTTGGGTAGGTGCTTACTTTTCATGATATTCTTACTTTGTAAGTACCTACCTATCTTAGGAATCTCTGCTTTTTGCGGAATTGCGATGCATACCTTTTTACCAAGTAGGGAATGACGAAAGTAAAGAAGCGAAAAATGTGGTTACTTACTACCAACACGAGTACGTGAACTCCTCCATCCTTTCAGCAAAGATACTCCGCCGTGCTAGTTATACCTACCTTTTCAGCTATTTTGTGGCTGAGCTTCGTCGCAAATATTTTATTAAAAATAGCTTTTAACGCCAGTACCTTATCCTACACCAAGCTACTTTCACCGTTTATTAAACCTCCCTAGTTAACCTTTTTGCCGGCAACCTTAGCTGTATTTTTAATACTGTAGGTTGATGGACCGGTAGAGCTTTTACAAAATAAATAATATTACAATTTAAATTTACAAAAAGAACTGTTAAATGTTCTAAATTAATTTGAAAATATACTTACTTTGTACAACCAAAATAGGTATTCTTTTACCGGAATGGTAAAAGCCTACCTATAACATATTAATAAATTTCATTCGGTCGACCGAGTGCTATTTTCTAAATGCACCCAATGACACGATTTAGAATAGAAATAGATGGAAAATTAATTAAGGTCGCAGCCGCCGAGCGACTTATTTTAAATTTCTGTTTGACCTTTTGCATTTTGTTGAATTATTTCTGCTGATAGCTTGTGTCTATTACCTGTACGGACGTGGTATCGGCATAGCTGCCGTCGTACTCGGACCCATCGTGCAGATGTGCTCCGTAGGGGCCCACGGACCCGACCACCATTGGCTCGTGATCTAAAATGATAAATGGTTTCATATTTTGTACGCGTCCATATGTAAACAACGTCACAACTTTACCTACATAACACAAATGCCTTTCAACCCTTGCAAAGTGTAATTAATGCGTGCTTGCACCCGACCCTTGCGGGTGCCAGCCCAGGAATCTTTTGTTCGAGCAAAACGCAAACATTCTTGGAATTTTATAATTTTTAATCATAATTTCCGTACGCTTACGAAATTGTCTTGGCGAAGTAATTTGCCTAAGTATTGTTTGAGAGTTACCATCTTTAACGTAATCTTGGTATTCTTCCATGTATAGGGTGCGTGCTTTCTTGGCGAGCTGTACGGCGCGCACGATGAGCTCGTAAGCCTCCTCTGCGGACACCCCCAGATGCTCCACGAAGCCCCCGATGGTCGCCTGGTATGTATTTGTTATTATCAAATCTGCTCCAGCTGCAAAAAAAAATTTTGCTGACATTTTAACAGGACTAAAAACTTGTCTAATAATTTCCCGGCATTAATGTTCTGAATACAATGCAAAAGCTCTACCTCTCGAGTTAATACTCCGAAACTAGCTCGATAAATATTTCCGAACTACTTTGTTACCTACGGCTCACCTAACAGGGTGCGGGTTAGGGGCGTAAACAATTAATGTTATTAAAACTTGTTAGTGCAACACAAGGCCTGTGCTGTAATAAGGTACCGGGGTCGGAAAAGGAACCGTTTTCTGTCGAAGAAAATAATTATGTAATAAATAGACGGCTCACGGGCTGCGAATGGAAAGGTATTAGACAGACAAGGTGATTAATGGCGGCAACAACGTTGCTCTAGTTTCTGTAGCGCCTGTATTACAGGCAGGTACTTGCGCCTCCTGCCGCCTGCGCTGTGCTATGCAAATGTGAAGTAGTTAGTGTATGAGGGAGAAATAGCGGCATCGCCTGGCAACTTACTGCGCCGTCGATCATAATAATCACGACGTCAAGACAGAGTACTGCAGCTGAGTCTTATCTATCTGATGTAGTACTTTCGCAACAAGAGTTACCCGTGCAATCATTAAGATCGTAGATCTACGTCGCGTTGAAATTTCTTTATTTATTTATTGCCGCCTATTATGTACAGTGGCATTCACTATTAGCACCTGTTACGTTTGAAGTCAATTCCTATAAATACAAAACTCTGAAAATTTAGTGCTACTTGCATTTATAAAAAAAATAATATTCCATATATTTACGATAGCGGTGGAAACTGAACTCGCTGTTAAATAATGTGTATCCACAGACCACTGGTCTCAGTCTGATTCATATCTCCCGTTAAAATGTTCCATATCTTTTATTTTCCACAAAAAATATTTTACTTATACTTTTTTGTATCACGTCTCTGAAGCAAAGCAAGGCAGTAGGCTTTACCCTCAAGGGAGTTATTTGCTTGCAGACACTTTTCAGCTTTTCCTTATGAAAAGAAACGGTCCGTTTTGTGGCGAAGAAAAGCGCTTTCAGAGGACGATGACACGAGGCGGGGTCACACTCTCGCTGTCAGATGCATGAAAACGACGGGCTTACGCCGACACGTGCTATTCGTCAAAGCACGGATGTAGGTACCTCTATTCAGAATAGGATAGTGTATCATCATGGGCACTTAGTCGCATTGAACATGCATTATGTATTGTGGGATTTAACCGGCTCTATCATTTGTGAGTGTTACTAAGTCAAAGCTAGAACCGGGAACATCGCAATTACTAAATACTTCAAAAGGGCTTGGTGTGGCGTAGGCAAATAAATGTGGGTGGTAGATCTAGGAAGACCTTGGAAGCTTCGAACAAGAGCTCAAAGTAGCTTGTTATTAGGTAGGCATAGGTTATTTGATGTGTGATGTGCCGGCTGACGACAAGTTGATATGTGGATGAAATAGGAGGGTAGGTATCGATAAAACCTTGGCTTTGGGTCTCTCCAATTTCCTTGAAAGGAAACTGCACCCTTTTGTGTCACGGATCGAAAGAAAACATGAAAGACTAACATTTGCGTACAAAAATAGAAAGAACTTATAGTGATAGGTCATCCTTTTAGATAGGTAATATTAATCCCTGCATATGAAAATAATCAATACTCGTGCACGCCCACCATTTTGTATTTTTAGCGCGGCACAGATATAGCAAACCATTAATACATAAAACGAATATAATACCTCAAAAAATAGCCTATACATATTATTTATTTTTTGTCTGTCAGAGATTAACTACGCGACATGTACGCGACAAATAGATACTGACGCCTTATGTGGCGTGGCGGGCGAATATCCGCCTGTGACGCAAAAGGCTCCGAGTTCGATTCTCGTCTCGAGACAAAAGTTTTTTTACGATCTGAGAATATTTGTTAGGGCTGTTCTGGGTTTTATATGTTTACTAAAAAACGATAATCGATATATATAAATATATATAACGGCAGCTTTGCTTAGGTTGGGGCTGGATGATGCTGTATGGATGCCATTATTTATTTACTAGCGACCCGCTCTGGCTTCGTACGGGTGCAAAAATCGCTTAGTTTTAAAAATCTAAGCATCCATAGTGACAAACAGACAGACAGCGGGACTACGGGATCGACTTTGTTTTATCCTATGTAGTGATACTAATTTGTCTGCTTATAAACTTACTATTATTCTTAGAGTAGGTTTACCAGATATAAAACAGACCAAGAGCGCGCAACGGCCGCTTATCATCCTAATAAGTAATACATTAAATTCTTATCAACATTATTTATTACAATAACCACACACATGCGTTTATTACTGATTTATTTACCTTATATGTTCATGTTAACAAGAGTGGATGAACTATTATTACCTAATTCGGTATGTACCTAGGTATCAGTAGATATTAGAGACAATAAGCATAGATAAGGTATTTTGATAAGATAACATTGCCTTATCAGTCGTGTCACTACACTACGCGCAAGGAACTCGATGCCTATTCTAGTATTGGATTCGTAAATTCCATTCGCATGTCGCTTATGTATATTATGTAAATAAAAAATAAACATAATACAATATTATTAAATAGATACATATTTTTTATTATACATAGAAAACGACCACAACCCCTGAACAAATGTCTGCAGATCGTACAAATATTTATCCCGAGGCGGGAATCGAACCCGCAACCTCCTGCGTCGCAGGCGGACCTTTGCCCACCGCGCCATAATGGTCGTCGTACTAGCTTATGTCCGCGACATCGTCCGTGTAGAAGTCGAAATGGTTCGAATAGTACTTTTGATTGGTTTTATCGTTATTATATTTGTTAAAACATATAAAAAACTTATATAAAAAAAATTACGGTTATATTGCGTTTCCCTGTACTATCCCGCGGGAAAAGAAAAATACAATTGCGAATCTCACTTAAATCGAACAACGCCTAGCTACATACATGCCAATACGATTTAAAACGGATTCGTTCAAGGACAGTATTTCTATTTAACAGATTTCTGTGAGAATACCTAAATGTGTAGCCTAAATTCAAATTTTCAATTTAAAGGTTACAATTTCGACGCTACATGCTGCTGTACAGTAGATAAGCTTCGTAAAATAAGATAGATAATGCTTTGCACACTGAAACTTAAAAATAATAATAAAGAGTAAGCGACAATCGCCGCCATATAAGATCTCTTCTACACAACCTTCAATAGATATCTATCTATACTAATATTATAAAGAGGAAAGATTTGATTGTTTGTTTGTTTGTATGTTTGTTTGTTTGTTTGTTTGTTTGTTTGTTTGAATTGAATAGGCTCCGAAACTACTGGACCGATTAGAAAAATTCTTTCACCATTAGAATCCTAAATTTTCCGTGATGAACATAGGCTATATAATATTTTCAAAAAAGTTAGGGATCCGCATGAAAAATGCAATAATTGAACCGTGCGCTGTATATTCAACCTCTTTTTCTAATAAGGCGCGTCAGAATAGAAAAAGAGGTTGCGCACTGTGCTTGCTTTTTCTCTACGGCCAGTGTCAATTATGGAGTGTCGAGTCAATGTCAAAAATCCCAATGCTGTTAGAAAAAGTAAGGGATCCGTATGAAAACTGTGAAACCCATTGTATTACTGTGTATAATTTCTGAAATTTTTGTTTAATACCCGTGCGAAGCCGGGGCGGGCCGCTAGTATTTAATATAATAAAGAGGAAAGACATGTTTGAATTGAATAGGCTCCGAAACTACTGGACCGAAATGAAAAATTCTTTCACCATTAGAATCCTAAATTTTCCGTGATGACTATAGGCTATAGAATATTTTCAAAAAAGTTAGGGTTCCGTATGAAAAATTATTTTTTTGTTAAATACCACGGGTATTTAATAAGCCGAATCCGTGGCGGACCACTAGTTATAAGAATAAGTATCTAAACAAGGAAGCTGTCAAAAGAGCAACGCCAAAAAGAGTAACAAATCGAACCTCTGAGAAAATCCAGATGAGTGTTGACGACTTCCTCAGGGTGTGTGTGGAGGAAGCGCGCGCTCCACAATGGATCCCCGTCGATGACGTGGCCCACGTGGCAAGACAGCTGCGTGGAGAAACCACCGTCCAACACCACCACGCTAGGCGGCTCCGTACCTTCCGTGGGTGGAGTCATTGTTTCTGGAATAAATATAATAATGTTAAGACCAACACGTAACTCCGAGGGGCAACTCTACCGCCATACGTGGGACCCAAGGACCCATACGACCAGAACACCCTGAACAAATATCTGCAGATCGCACAAAATATTTGTCCCGAGGCGGGAATCGAACCCGCAACCTTATGCGTCGCAGGCGGACCTTCGCCCACCGCGCCACAGAGGTCATCGCGCGCGTGAACTTGATCAGCTAATGAGGTCATTCACTTTGCTTTGCAATACATTGCTTCCTTTATTTAATTTATTTGTTACTGCTTTTATAAATGACGTATAGTAGATGTTATGTACATAAATAAAAAATATAGTAATATAGTTTTTGCATGAAAAAGCAACAAACAGCCATACATACTTACAAACTTTCGCGTTTATAATATTAATAGGATTTTCATCTATCTATCTCTTAGGATTCGATGTTTTGTACGTCGTGCTAGTTATAAATCTGTTTTAAGGCACGGTAGAGCTTGATACCTCACAATAGCTAGAGGTTCGTTAGGTTATGAAGGAAATTGGACGTGTCATAAGTAAAATTTGTTAAATTTAGTAAAACAAGAAGTAAATACAAAATATTAGCAAATATCAAGGTTAACTTGGCTTAGATCCGTAATCAACCTGTATATTATTGATCTGATGGGGAAATTACATTTTCTCAGGAATTCCAAAAAAATTGGGTTATTTACAAAGCAATTCGATTTTGCTCAAAACTACCTAAGTTTTTTGAGCAAAATCGATACAAAATGTGGGTATATACTATAGTGATAAATGTTTGTAAGACCAGAAGGTTTGTTCAGGGTGTTCTGGTTGTTATATAATAAAAAATATCTAAGTAATACTATTGTATTAAATATTATATATCAGTCATCTAGTACCCATAACACAAGCTCTGCTTAACTTGAGACTAGATTATGCTGTGTGGATTTCAGTATTACTTTCTTATTTATTTATTACTATATCGTACTGTACTAATTAATTACCTAACATTTGCGAACAAACACCGTTTTGATTCTCATTACTTTTATCTTACCGTAAATCATTTTCACCTACCGTGAAATTCTGACGTTTACGTAAAAAATCTTTCGTGAAAACGGCTATAAACGGACCCTAGCGTAATGACTTTAATGATCCTTATAAAATGAGACGATTGACGTGGTTTATAGCTGGCAACGCCTGAAGCCGGCTCCAACGAACATTACAAGTGTAGTCTGACGCTATGCATTTCATTAGTTCTCTTTTTACTACTTTACACGTTCCTTTCTAAATTAGTATACATAAAGCGGGTATACTGCAAATTATTTTTTTTTTAGCTTCTTTGAATAGCTTTATAGCTTAGCTATTGAAGTAAGTGGTATGTAAAGGTAATGTAGAAATAAGGTCGTATATTAAGTACAATTCTTTGTTTATTAAAATCTACATATTTTTAAAGGGCTTTTGGCCAAGCCTTGTTCATTGGTACTTTGAATTATTTGCTTATCTTATAAAATATCATAAACCATTTTATATGGAATCCTGACCGCCGCACAAAGCGTTAGTCGCTTTCATTTGAAAAAATGCCAATATTTACAAAAGATAGGTAGTAAAAGTGCGTTTCCAAATGTGATTTGGAAGACTGGCTCCGCAGTATCTTGCATAACTCCACAAGGTTCACAAATAGAAGAATCTTATACTTTCATAAGATTTTTAAAGAATGTACTACAAATCCTCCACCTCATAATCGGCTTTGCGATATTAATTGCCGTACGTGGCCGATCTCGCAACTAATATATTACGAAGGTTTACAGAAATTAATTCGTGGAATATTGCAGATGTGACCAATGACCGCCTCCTTTGCCTGGCCCGATCGATGTCATTTAACCATTATATGCCCGGAAATGGAACGAAAGGTAGAAACTGAAAGAGCCTTGCAAACAAAGGCGACGACAGTTAATTAAAAACTGGTTGAAACTAGTTTTACTTTGTGCTTCTGTTGATATCTCCATCAAATATTTCAAAAGAATAAACGTTTCAATATCTCACTGAGAATCAAACTGACCTATTGTTATACATATCTATTTATAACTAGATGTTGTAACTGTGCCCTATTTAATAATGTCAAATATTAAAAAAATTACACACACGTATCACGCTTTGGGTTACATTATTGAAGTTTTTCTGCGGATCCCTAACATTTTAAAAATAGTCTATGTTCATCGGGAATAATGCAGGATTCTAATGGAGACAGAAATTTTCAAAACGGTCCAGTAGCTTCGGAGTCTATTCAATTGAAACAAACAATCAAATCTTTCCCGTGTATAATATTAGTATAGATATAGATAATTACAAAACAATGTTTGAAATTGAATTCAATAGTAGATAGTATGTCATTAAAAAATGAGATCAAAGTCTAAATCCAAGGGCAACGTAAATGGATCCTTATCACTAAAAACAATGCTTCAATTGTTAATGTAAACTGGGTAGAAAAGCAACATGATAAATCTCTTCTACCAAACAACTGAGTATCAGTAACGTAGTACCTACGATTAATAAAGGGTACAGTATTCCGATATGACCAGTCCCTTATCACTATTATTGATGCCTACATTGTACGCTACTCTTGACAGCAATAACAACATCTTAATCCTTAATACTCGCTTACTATTCCTACCATTTGATAATGGTAAGAATAGTTAGCGAGTATATATTTTCGAAATAGTATAGTGATCTATGTACGCAGTGTAAAATAAATTCGCTACCCGCTATCTGTCCCTATGTGTACTATACAGTTATTATGTGCCTATGTATGTTTAGATCTTTAAAACTACGCACGGATTTGGATGTGTTTTTTAATAGATAGATTGATTCGTTGACTTCGATAATTGACTTAGATACCTACTTACAAATACTTCCTGCTTCCCTTCGCCACCACAAGGGATGAAAGAAAGTAATTACTTCGTTTGAAGAAAGTAATTATTTTTATTTCTTCTTATTGTATAGCTCACGAATCACATTAACGTAGGGTTACGTACATACCTATATATTATTGTACGTCGGTAATTATGCCAGTTTTTGTAAAATATTATTCGTTAGATTGCCTTAACATATATGCAGTGCAGCCGCCTATACAATACAGGGTGTAAAAAGACTAGGCACTATATAAAAATTAAGGGTAGAAATCAGACCATGATTCTGAAAATATTTTCGAAAGAAAAACGTAAATAAAAGTACCTATTTTTTTTAAATATATTTATTTCATATCTCTAGCCAAAATTTTTTTTTCGCACAAGAGTTATTTTTATTTATTTGATTGTGGAGTGCTGCACTATCTCTCTTCATTTTCGATAGTAGGTTGTATGTATCCTGTATATACAGGGTGTAACCAGACTACTATCTAAGAACGTGGTCACTCTTATATAATTCATTATTGTGTTATGTCTAGTTGGTAGACTAAATAAATAAATAATGTGAACTGTCTCTGTGATCCTCAGGATCTACGTATTCTAATGTTTTGGCGAACTCGTAATTGTTTCCAAAGTTTTCAGCTTTCCCCGAAGCCCCCTAAGTTCGTAAATTTGTTTCAGAATGACGTAAAAATTTGAAGGACAGTCTAATTAAACATAAATCACTGAAAGTCTGAGCGTACTTTATAAGTGGTTGAGACATTTTTGCAGCCGATGAGTTAACGGTTTGGCGTGAACAATATTTTATGCGTCTTGACATACACCTGAGCTCAAAGTATTGAAATGAGTTATGACTGTGCCTAATAGCGTATAAAGACATTCTTTTCAGACAGGTTCTTATGACTTTCAAGACCGTGACTATGTTGGATCACGGTATGTTAGATCACGTAAGAAATAACAACTGATTCATTACTGGGTCAAACTTATAATTTGTAGTCACAATAAAGACTGTAATCATTAATAAAAAAAATATAGTATTTTTTCTTTAAATAGGTATGATATTTAATTTAATTATTTTTATATTCTCGTATTGTATATTTTTAAGTATATATTTAATAATATTGTATGGATATTTTATTATCTGAATTAAATGAATGATAATAATATTTACTCGGTATATTCTAGTAGTAATTTAGATAGCAGATAAGTATTTTGCACATATTGTAAACCATTTGCTAAGCCAACTGACGATTGATTTACAATTGAGGTTACTGTAGGCCAAGCACGGGGATTGTTCTCTAGGGTAGAATAGACAATATTGACATCGCATCGCCATACATTGCGTACATTATTGAAGTTGAAGAAATTAATTTCAAATAATTTACGCATTCGATGACAAAGTGACGTTTTGTCTCTTCTACCTTAGACAAGAAAGCCCATGCTTGCCGTACTGAGCATATCGACAAAGTAATAAATATCTGAATGTTAATAGAGTCCACGACCATATAATCTTACATTTGTTTTAGCGTACGTTAGACATACTTACCCTAACTTCGAGCTTTTTAAATTGTAAAAAACAGGCATAAATAACCTAAACTGTTTTTTTAAATACTTTCCTTTTCGGCCGTAAATCTCTCCAAAATTGTTTATTATTAGAAACCTACCCATAATTTCGAATCTATTATGGGTAATAATTCAGCTGTACGAATTTCATTGTACTGATTTACGTTAAAAGTCTTCTTTTGCTAAGTTGAAGTACAAAAAGGTTTATTTCGCAGAGGCACGAAATAACGTAAAAGAAAGAAAACAGACGCAATTTTCGCCAGAACCAGCAGTAATATGGTACTAATGGGCCTCTGTAATTATTAAATCTACGTTTAATGTATGTAGATAATTAGATTTATACACAGCAAAATAAAATGAGATAGCAAAATGGGTACAAAATCAAACCATTTTCTCCTCTGTGGACATTGTGCGGGGTCAAATAGAGGTGTGCAAAATGATCTCTGAACCGACTGTGTGATTAAGTAAGTATATGATGCAACATAAGAATGATAGCTCTATCAGTTTTTAAAACTAGTAGGGGTGCGTATTGCCCAGCTATAAGTTCCTAAACCTATAATATACATCAACATCAACAGCCTATAATAGTCCACTGCTGGACATAGGTCTCCCCTAATGAGCGCCATAGAAGGCATTATTCATCATAAGAGGGTTATTGCCCATAATCCCCACGCTAAGAATGCAAAAACTACAAAGTAAAATTAAATTCAGTTTCAAAAAAATCTCAAAAAAAATCTGTATCGGAGTAATATCTTCAAGATGTCAAAATATTCTCACTTTCTCGAAAAGGTCTCTCGGGATCTTGGCCTCACATTATCATGAGCTCAACATAGCTATACTTTTTCTTCAAAGACAGTTCACTACGTTGTCCCAACCCCGAGGTTTCTATAACCGTGCTGTTAGCTACAATATATCAGAGGATAGTCGCCTACTCTACATAATATATTGTGACACCTTGTATAATTTGACATTTTGATATATAGTCAGGATAGGAGGAAGTACATCTTGCTCGTAGTTAATAACAACAGAGTAACTCACAAGTTTATCAATTGGCAGAGTACCTAGATTAGATAGAGCGACAGACAGACAGCGTGTGGTTAGTAAACTGTTGCTATGTAATAATCATAAAATAATCAAGTTCCTACACACATATTTATAGTAAACTAGTTCTCGGCTTCGCACGCGTGGTTTATATGGAAACGTTTAAAGGTTATGGTCTTTTACGTGGAACTGATTTATGGGATAAAAAGTATGCTTGTATTAATATATTAATTCCAGGTCTAGAACTACCGGTAGCAATATTTCAGCCCGATTCGTTCAGTAGTTTTGGCCTGAACAGGAACTAACATCCATCCAAATTTTCGAATACCTATAACAAATTTTCACACACACAAACATTTGGTTACATTACTGAAGTTTTCCTACGAATGCCTAACTTTTTTGAAAATATTCTATAGCCTATGTTCATCAGGGATAATGTAGGATTCTAATGGTGAAAGAAATATATAAATCCATAAATATAATAAAACCTACCTACTTAATATAATAATGATTGAACAATGTAACATACCTAGACCTTGAATAGGCAATGATAGAATCTATTATTAGTATCGCGGTCGCGGACTAAACGAGTGTCTTTCGAGGGCACGAGCGTGGGGGGAATTTGAAGATCGAGGTTTTAAAAATTTGGCTTCGCAACTCTGACAATGGCCACTTTCATGGCCCGCGACGCAAATTTCTCCACCACGTCCGTGTTGCGCTGGTGAATGTTGGGCAGTGAATGCGTTTGCCGTACAAGCTGAAGAAATGTGAGTTTTAGCAAGTTTTTATGATAAATTTAGGTAAGGCAAAAATAAACAAAAAATATACATATTTCTTGTTTCCTTTTGCCTTACGTTTAGTTAAAAAGTTAAAAGTTTAAAAAAAAGGATAACTACGGCCCAAATAAAACGTATAGGAATTGAAATTATGTTATTTTTCTTGTCAACATAATGAAACGTATGCCAAGGAACGGCTATTTCTTACAAAAATCTATCAGCGATGGAACTTGGTACATGCTCAATTTACTGTATCAGATCGATAAAGATTTATTTATTGATGTATGGGAGATATCACACTTAGAGAACGTGATATTTTATGTAAACAACGTCGATTATTACCGGCATTATTCAAGGTCACGGAAAAAACATGTTGATTTAAGAATCTATCTATAGCATAAAACAATTTATACATTCTTGTTCCAACAAATTTATCGATGAAGGTTTCAAAATAAATTATGTATATTGTGCCAATAATTAATTTGTAAAACAAATTGCTCATGCAAATCATTCGTTCCTCCCAATCCAACAGATAACAAAATAATCTTTAAAAAGTTTAATTTCTTGCAGCCAGAATGGTATTTCAATGATACTCACGTTATTTTTCTGTAGAAGCCAAGCTAAATCGCTGTAAAAAATTCTTCAAGACAAAAACCTTTATTGGTACCGAACGCGCAAACAATAAATTGGGTAGGTAGGAACGCGCGCGCGTGTTTCGTCCGTGCTGCTCTACAGCGCGAGCACACTGGCCAATCACTACAAGTTCATAAAAACATCACATGCCTGCGTGGCTCCTAATATCGCAAAATAAACACTCTAAGTGGCGACCAGATAAACACTGAATATAAAATTGTTCGAAGCGCTTGGATGATTCAGGAATAAAATTATCATATTATAAATATTTAATTATCGTTAACGTCGTGTCATTATGTATTTGCTGAACATTAGATAATTATATGAGTACCAGACGCTTAGTAAGTTCAAAGTTGAACTGATTATTTTTAAATAGATAATAGAAGAAATGCCTATTATTGCATTTATTGTATACGAGCTTTTTCCCGCGACTTGCGTAGAAGTCGAAAATGGTTCGAATAAATTTTAATTTGATTTAAACTAATACAATTTTGTTAAAATTAAAAATAGGATTCGGTTCTATCGCGTGTCCCTTTTCTATTCCGCGGGAACACTGGGATAAAAAGTATTCTATGTCTCCCGGTCTAGGTATAGTCTCTGTCGCAAATTTCATCGATATTGTTTCAGTAGTTAAGGCATGAAAGACGGACATACAGATGGACAGAGTTACTTTATACATATAACTTGGCTTCTGTATCAAGTAAATTAAAAAATAATAATTTATATAATAAAAAAATTCTTAAACGGGGCCTACGGGCGCTTGTGTCGTCACCCATAAGTACTTTAACGGAAGACCAGCACTGGCTATGTTATTGGAACGAAGAATCAAAACATTTAATGATTTATGATTTCCAAATGATTTCCAAAATCATGAATCATTTTACTATCATTTACTCTACTAATAATTGAGCCAGAAATGTTACTATTTGTTGTTGGTGTTCCCGTTGGTTTTCAATTGGCTCACGAAGCGAGAGATAGATAATAATAGATTTATCAGAACGGAGCAACGCACTCGCTGATCGTAAACATAATATGAGTCCTTTGCAGTCGGGTAAAAATACTCGCGATTCCAAGCTCTATTTATATTCTCATAGGCTACCATTAGTCCAATGACATGCCTATTGAAAATATACAGCTGGTTTACCAATTAACAGTCCCGGAAATTATTCTTACGGAAAACTTCCGAGATTCCGCACCCTAAGACGTTTTCCTTAAGAAAACAAAGAGATCGAATCTTTAGATATCTTTACGTAAACATCCTGGCGGAAAAGCCTACTGTGATTTGAATGAATCCGATTTTTGTGGTTTAATAAACGAATCAGAAAAAAGCGTGTCACAGGCTCAGCTTTATATGAATGTAGGACATAGAATAATATAAATAAATCTTCATATAGAACATCCATCCATAAAATAGACAATTTGTACAGATAATTTAATATAAAAACAGATCACAGTACCGTTTTTATAACTCTCACTAAATCCAATCTATTTTCAAAAACATATTGGCTCACAAAAGCATAACGATATCATATTTTACAAAAACATTGAATCGTCCGTTCTTATAATATTTTGTAACAATGTGGACTACTTCTTATCGGACTACGCATATCGCTAAGCCCTTATCTGTCCCTAGCAAAATAAAGCCTTAACCGTAATAATATGGGCTTTTTATTACCTTTTCTCTCGTTGATTCAACTATTGTTTATTTACCGAGGTATTATTTTTTCAACCGAAATCAAAAGAGAAAAATCTTCGGCTGTACGCATTTTTTATGTATATATTAAAGATCGACTTAGCAAATAAATTCGCTATTAAATGGATAATAATCATGAGGTGATCTCATACTAATATTATACCCGGGTATAAGTATTTGTGTCGAAAAACTTAAAAAGCAGTGTAAAAACTTCAGACACGGTGTGTTGTTTTTTTAATATAACCAAATTACTTTAACTAATATTATCTATTTTCGAAAAACCTTTGTGCACCTCCTTATTTTTTCTGGCAAACTCAGCTATGTCATAATCACTACAACGTTAGTTTTAAATTACAGGTGAGAAGTAAATAATATATAATATGTTTTATGAGTATAAACGTATTTAAAGTAAAAATAAAAGTAATTCATCATAATGATTTATTTTTAGAAAATAAACAAATAATAATAATAACCCTAGTCACTGGCCGCTTGAGCCTAGCTTCGCGGTCGGTGACCCACCGTTTTGATATATATTTTTACTGAAGAGTTTTTTATTATAATTTTGTTGTATTTTCTATAGTTAAACATGTATTTTTTAACGAGATAAATAAATAAATGAAGTGGAATAATAATAATAATAATATATCACAGGTTTTGATAAAAAATGTACACGCTGTTTTCGGACAGGATATTTATAATTAATATTAAAAAGGGAAAGGTTTGATTGTTTGTTTGTTTTGAATAGTCGCCAAAACTATCTTATGTAACTAATTAATCCCAACGTGTAAAAATTAATAAGGCAACACGCGTCCAAGTAGTCGTTGATACATGTTTACAATAAATAAGGACTGAAATACAATGGTTTTCCACGCCATCACCATCGCTCCACCCTAATCCCTTGCTAAGTGGGCATAACATGTTTTCTTTCTCTACCCTCCTCTCTGACCCGCTGTCTTCATACCTTTCAAAACCAAATATAAGGGTCGACATAGGTAACTATGTCGACCGTTTTATTTGGCTTAGTAAATAACATGCTATCCATTATTTTTAAGCCTAAAGAAATAAAACTTTTCAGAAATTCAATTCTGTCATTTAGCAAGTTGTTATGCTCCAGCCGAAATTAAGATAAAATGTTTTTAAACATAAATAATAATAATGGTGTTTTGTAATGGTACCCGTACCTACTTAACCTAAAAATCACTGTAAGACTGTGATCTTGATTTATTGACAGAATATGCACTACTTATTGATCTGAGATCTTTCCTACAGTGCATAATAAAATGTTGTTATTTTTGAAACTGAAGCCAGAAGACAATTTCAGATTTTCGTGCTGTGAGCTGATTACAAACATTTAACCTGAGAATGGCTTGAGTATAGGTTGTACAATACTTATTATAATGGTAAGTATTTCCACTACATGCATATATTCAGCATAAAGAAACCCCTTCCATGACTAGCTTGTTCTAAAACCATAACGATCTCAAACTATGTGCAAGAGCATCTGTGTGCTTCTATAGTTTGAAACTTTGGGAGGTTTCCCGAAGTGTCCAAAATACACTTCGGATGTGGTAAAGTGACATACACTCTTCCATGTGTGTACGAAGCGTATTCTCCTCGTAGATCTCAATTTAGAAGGTATTTTAGTTGTAAACTGACTTAAAAAAAGGAGAAAGTTCTATATCGAATGTAGAGATTAAGGTAGAGATGTTTGATTGATTTTAAATTCGTCAATTATTCCATCAAGTGGAACGATTTTGATAAAAAAATAGACATGATTTCATTCAGAATTTATCCCACATAGGTACCATAAAAAAGCAGAGTAAATAGCAGTTGCTAGTGTTTTGTAAATAATCAAATAAATTTTCATTTACCTGTCCAAGTTATGGTATAAGTAGGTATACATAGAGAGTGAATAAAATAAAAACGCCATTTTGATTACCAATGCTCTACAGCAACCACAGAGTGTAGCAATGGACCGCGATCTACGAGTACGACCATGCGGAGGCAGCGTGGTCAAGATATAAATACGTTACTACGCGGCTTCAGTTCTTGAACTGTTATCGGCCACTCACACCATCCAATACTAATATTTTTTAAAATCGCCCAATCCCAGAAGTCGTAAGAATAAAATGTACTTGGCACGAATTCAACGCTCAATCCTTATATTAAACAAACTTGACGCTGCAATATTCCAGATGAAAATTGACCTAATTTCTGCAATCATTACTACAAATGGGCCTCAATTGCCATATGGTGCCCGCGCTTGGGTTATGTGCAACATATGTATATTATTTACTAGCGGTCCGCCCCGGCTTAGCCCGGGTAGTATTACAGAAGTTTCTAAAAATTAAAATTTTAATACACATACACGCTGTACATTATTAAATTAATACGGATCCCTTACTTATTTTAAATATTCTGTAGCCTATGTTCATCGGGGATAATGTAGGATTCTAACGGTGATTTTTTTTTTCAAATCGGTCCCGTAGTTTCGGAGCCAATCCAATTCAAACATTAAAAATCACTAAGTGGTGAACATTGGTATCATGGTTTTAGGATACCTACTAATTGTCAAGTTAGCCGACAAAAAGACAGCTGAAAGGTCTTTATATAATGATGCGCACGAGTTATTTTGTAGCTCTATGAAATATGCAAAAAAGTAGAGCATATCCCTACCTAATTTCATATATTATCCGTTAGGCGTGTTATATTTTTCAAGTGTTTTAGATAATTTGATGTGGTTGGGAGACACTATCGATCACCTTGCATCAAAATCGAACGGCTGAAGCGATTTTCATAATGAATCAAAATACACGAAATTTACCGTTGTCACCTAATTTTGAGAAAAAAATAATACGGGACCGATTTCCACTACATGCTTATTATAGAGTCGGGTTTTTAGTTTCCAATGAATTACTTATTAGATAAGGTACAATGTGTTCTTCTTTCTACATTATTGATATCTGCGTGTTAGGTATTTTAAACCAATCAACTACAAACCTACCTAGAGAGTTGATAGGTGAATAGCGTTGATCCCTTTATCTGCTCTACGATGAAAAGCCAATTCGTAGTTAATTTTAGAACCATTATCAATAACCAAAGAATGGCTTATACACCGTTAGTACATTTTATGAACGTCTTGAAATTTTTGTAAACCTGTAAAGTCATCAATAAACTTAGTTATAGTTTTTAAACTGCTTTATGGAACACTGTGTATTGTCCAGCATCACTACATAGCGACAATGCGAGAACCTTTTTGTAACAACTCGTTATTACAAAGAAGCAAAATGTGTTCCGAAATTTTTCAGTTGAATTGTTAAATACCTCTATATTTTAATTAAGAGGTATTTAACAATATACTTTATATTTTAATTTTTAAATTCATAGTTAGGAGCTGCGGTAGTTGCTGATAAGTATATTAAAATTTCTAAAAAGTACAGGCCTTGGTCTCGCTGTTTCACAATCGATCTCTTAACTGTAAAAATGAGGCTTGAACGATTTATCCATATCGCATAGAGTTATTCCCAATTCTCACGCATGGCCATCCCTAACTACCTACTCTCGAAAACTTTTGACGTCTCACGAGAGAGCATCGTGATTTACTATCTACATCATTAGTTACTCTATCAATAAGGTATTTTAAAATCACGAAGGGGGAAAAATTCAAGAGAAGATGGGAAAATATTTTTTATTTAAGAAATAAAAGGAAAATACTGATGAAGTCAAAATTATTTCGTTAATACAGTTGATAATTTAACGAAATGCGATTGTTTGACATAGTATGTAACTATTTATAGCACGTGTACTTAATCTAATAGTATTAGATTAAGTACACGTTATTATTAAAACCTACTGTAATTAGTATAACTGGCCTAATGTCGTCCTAATTGTGTCAATAAATAAATGAAAATAAAATAAACCCAAAAAATGTACTACCTACATACGTAAGAACAAAATCAGACTTAGAGTTAATTACCTAATTTAGCTTAATTTACGTGTGCAAAGCCGCGGACAGACGATAGTAGTGTAGATTTGACTGAGGTATGTCTTGTGTAGGTATACCTATATTATGTGTTTGAGTTCCTTGGTCACCTGTAATGCAGGGTCGAGACCGCCGACCTGCGACTCTATTGTCTAACTCAACTGGTAATCGTAATCGGCTTCAGTTCGGCATTTCAAACCTAGCCTGGACTTCGATTGTCACTTTCGTATTGTGTAAATCGCTGAAACCGAAGACCAGTTGAATACCTTAGACAATACCGACAACATTCGGACTGGGTCTACAACTGGTAATCGTCTTGAAGTTCACTGGTAATGGATTTCAAGTTAGACAATAAGGCTGCTGGTTGGTGGTTTGGACTGGTGGTTGTAGTATGGTTTGATTGTATTGTTAACTAGCGATGTGCCCCGCCTTTGCACGGGTAACGAAAACTTTAATAATTATAAATTTTTACACAATTTGAGTTACATTATTGATGTATTCATACGAAACCGTAAATTTTACAAATCGGTTAAGTAGTTTTGGAGCCTATTCAATTGAAACAAACAATGAAATCTTTCTTTATAATATTAGTATAGGTATAGATAAACTTCAAGGCTCCTTTCTTGTACAAGCATTTATATTTTAAAGTTTCAAGCAGTTAAAAATCGTACAAACATTTGTCCCGAGGCGGGAATCGAACCCGCAACCTCCTGTGTCGCTGCGGACCATCGCCCACCACGCCACGGAGGTCGTCAATTTTTATAATAACGACGCCTGCGTCTTGCCTTGCAATAAAGAAATGTAATATTTGAATACTTTGATCAGTTTATCTTATCGTTAGCAGAGAAATGTTGGATTTTTTAAACCTCGTTCATTACATCGGACGGACCGCAAAATTATCGTTCTGAAATTCGAGGTCTTATTCTTTTGCAAAATGGTAGGTAAACCTACCCATTTGCCTTGCAAGTAGAACAAACAAAACCTAACTGAATTTCGGTTCAACTAATTCCATATTGACTCACTGCACAATAACATAACCCATATAAACTTGGAAGGTACAAAATAATTGTATTACGAACCAGTTCTGCAACCAAATCACAATGGTTGTCTCATGCAAGTCAATTACGTCTATCCAACGCCTGGTTAGTCTGGATCTACTGATGCAATATGAATTCGGTAAGAGTTGGTTACAGTTGTCTAAAACTGTTAAACCCGATTAAGCCTCTGAAATTATTAGGTATGATAATTATTCTCCATCCTCCCAGCATATGGTGAAATTATCTGGAAGTTTTCTGTCGTAGTCTGAAATAAATCATCACCATCATCAGCCTATAATACTCCACTGCTGGACTTCTAGGCCTCCCCTAATAAGTGCCATAGATGGCATTATTGCCCATAATCCCCACGCTGGACATGCGTGTTGGGGATCGCGGGGGAGATGTATTGCAGAGGGCGCTGCTGCCCGTCGTGTCTCCCTTAATCTTCTCTTACGACACCCATGGGAAGAGTGGGGGTAGTGAAATTCAATGCCGGCACCACATGGCGACTGAAATAAATGAATTATTAATATTAAACACTTTATTTTCTTTTTTAAATCTTGTTGTAAGTTCCTTTTTTCCGTTTTATAATATATTAAAACAGTAAGAAAAAAGCGGAGAGAGTGGAGACCGCGACTCGGTAAACGTAGTGTAGGACGCCCTCCGGCCAGGTGGGATGACGATCTGCGAAAGACTGCTGGCAGATGCTGGATGCGACAAGCCGAAGACAGGGCGCTATGGCGCTCATTAGGGGAGGCCTATGTCCAACAGTGGACTAACATAGGCTGATGATGATGATGATGAAGAAAAAAGCAAAACTGTGGATCACCGCCCGCAACATTAGGTTCAAGGGTCCTATGATTATTCCTGCAGAGAAACGTCCTGACAATACGCACCGATTCCAGGAGGACTGCCTTTTGGATCTGGCTCTTTATCCAACTTACTAGCGAGAGTCTCCTCAAAACAACTGAAGATCGATTTCTTCACTAGTAGAGAAAAGTTAAACACTGAGGCAGAAAACTATATAAAATATCGCTAAACAACGCGTAGCGACTTCTTTGTAGGGGTCGCATCACGAACCTAGGCAGCTAAAGCACGTCTTGTGATCAAACTTTTTAAAGCCAGACAAAAATGTCATTGCCATTTATTTTGAAAGGTTTCGTAAATTGTACCTATTCAAGGTACTTACGTAACGCCAAAAAAATGGCCTTGATGGAAAACCAGCATGGTTGGTTCTTTACAATCACTACTGAAGACTAAGCCTTTATAGTGGAATCTGGTGATTGTCAAGGCTTTTGTAGATTTCAATGTGTGCGTTATACAATGTAACTTATGGAAAAATACTTAGGTTCGTTTAAAGTCGACAGATCTTCCAAAGATGAACTTAAATTTAAATAAAAAATTAAAAAATATCGCATCAAAATCCTTTGCGTAGTGCTAAAAATACATAGGGATGATCTGCAGTCAACACAACTCTTCCAAATCGATTTCTTCTCATTTATTTCTTATACCTTTATATATAGCTTATACTATAACCATTAACGTTGAGTTTATCTTAAGTAGGGAACTTTTTTATTTAAACAAGTATAAAGTGAAAGGACTAGTGAACGAATCAGTGAGGGTAATGAGAAAATCAGTGTTTGCTCTTCGTGCAAAACTATACGCTGAGTTATTGCCTTTTTTCTGGGGTGCAGCACAAAGTGCTTTATACCGTACTAGCGATCCGCCCCGGCTTCGCACAGTTATTCAACAAATATTGAATTTTTTATGCGTATTCACTAACTTTTTTGAAAATATTCTATAACCTATGTTCATCAGGGAAAATAAGGATTCTAATGGTATAAGAATTATTCAAATTGGTCCAGTAGAAGCTATCTGTTTTGTGAAATGTTTGTAGGTACTTAAACAACCCATATATTTACTAGCGAGTGTTGCAGAATCAAATATTTTTTTTATTTCTTATACCTATTACATTAGTACGAAATGCTAGAATGTCACGGGAAACATTAAAGTAGTTTAATAAACTGCTAGATTTCAATGAAACCTAAGTGATTTTTCTTCTTATAAACCCAAATTCGGATTTTACTGCACTCAATTTAGCATTCGTACTATCCAATTTCTAGTTTAAACAATGAAATTGAATATCGAAAATGCCTCTGTGAAAATCTGCGGGTTTTATACATTTTTATCGTGATATGTGTGTGCTGGGGGTATACTGAGGTGAATAATATATAATATTATTTACGATGGTGATTGGGAATATGTTTCCAGTAATCCCAGCGCGCTGCGCGCACTGCAGATGGCGTTTGTTGTTACTTGTTACTCTATATTCTTGCTACGTAGGTAACTCCTTGTACATTCTCACTATTTGTATGATAGTTGTACACATTTTTTACCAAGAACAATAGTAGGTTCATGTAAGAAATAATAGAAATCTTGAGGCCTAACATTATATTGAAGCTCTTCAGAAACGCCCCGCTAATAAAATGTAATACAAATCAACAGACACCATCATCATCATCAGCCTATACTACATCTGGGCATGGCCTCCCCTAATGATCGCCAGCACCCTTTCTACTTACTATATTCAGCATCGGCCTGCAGTCTTTCGCATGCACCTTCATAAGTACGGATACCTAAAGGCTAACAAAAATAATAAAAAGCAAAAGATACAATATTTTTCTTTCGAAATGATTCTTGCTAATGCTGTTGACTGCATATGGCCATGCAACGTTACAGGACTTTTAGCGGGCGTACAAGTCGCCGCATCGGTAAAATTACTCCTTTCCCTAGGGTATCTCGGTAGTCAGGACTGATAAGCAAAAATAATTATATCCTGTAGGTTTGTTTTCTTTAACAAATCCTGAGCAAGCGAAATGATTACCCTTTTACCTCGGCCTTTTCCACAAACAAACATAATAATTATTTGTAACGGCAAATGGCTCAATAAATTTCATCCAAACATGAATGTCAATTTTAGTTGCGGATTACACAAACAAACAGGTTCGAAGATGTTTTTTCCGGAGCATCGCCGGTGAGCCTTTTGAGAATCGCGAAATGACTCCCGTCCCACGTTTCAATGCAAGTAGGCGACGTGTTTTACGACTCGCATTCGGGGAGGAATCTCTGGAGCAAATTGCGCAGAAACCATTCCGTTGCACCGGCGATAAACAATCCACGAATGATGTAGATATTTATGTAAACAGGATAGATAACACGAAAAATTGCTTTTTGACAAAAAAACCAGTAAGTCTTTCTGACGAGGCACCTGTACCTAGTCATTACGAAATTTACTAAGGCTTACGTTAGCTTTAATACTTGCGACCCGGGAAACCTTCGAATAAATCATTAAAACGCTGTTACCTTGTTCAATTGCCGCTTATTATTGATAAACATTATAAATTCTGATAAATCGATGCCTTTGCTTGTGTTTTCAGTAGGGTAGATGAACCTTGTTTTTATGTTATTTGATATACTTAAAAACAGTACACAGGATGCCGTCAAAGATAAAGCTATATATATTATAGATAACGAATTAATGATACTTACCTTCTGAAACTCTTATTGATTACATAGAAGGCTCTATACTGACGGGGACGTTTAATAGCATACCAAAGCCTTATTATAACGTAATCCAGGAACTCCAAGTCCAGTGTACCTACACCCTCGTCACTTTACGGTCTAATATAATTGAACCAGTCTGGTTGGACCAACTAGTTTCCTGTGAATATATCGAGCTCCCCTGTATAAATTACAAATATAGGTTGGTTACATCCTATCTACAAATCTATGCTCCTAGTTGCTCCTCTTTGTTAAATATGACAAGTTCACTTTGTCTGTACACTTTAGTGAGCAAATATTAACATAATAATTGTGATGCTAGTGAACAACGTCTAGCTCAAGGTCAGAGCAAAGGTATTTTGTAATTATTCTCCTCCACGACTTATAGAGCTTCCAAAGTTAGTAACGAGTATTACCACAACATTTTGTAGTACATATAAGACAACTGCTAAAGTATTATCGTAGGATTGTGACTGTTCTGTACCAGACACAATTCTTTGACCGACCTGCACATATAAGATGATGTTCAACTTGTGAAATTACAAACTGAAAAGCAACGTAGAAGAGAATGTTATCCTGCGTATGGATATTCGTGATAGTTATGTTGTGTGGGCTGAGCGGCGGAGTTATGAAGGATCGCCCAGGGGGGCGGCGCGCCCCAAACATCACGACCTGCGAGCAATTCGAACGGCGAGCTAGCTTCAACCCCTACACTACTCTAGAAAGTATGTGGAAAATATTCTACTTTTGGGCGGACAACACAGAGCTCACCCCAATTGTGTTTTCGTTACCCGACAAGAGAGTGAGTACCTAACCTACCTGCCTAATCCAAAGTCGTATTCTTAGTGCGGTGCTATCGATTTTATCTTACGACCCTCGCGTCTTTTATAAAGGAGATGAATAAGTTGATACCTGCCTACTATATAATTATGTTGTCAGGTAAAAATATTTTTGAAGAACCAAGATGTTATCTGTCTTTGCTTTGTACCAAACAAAGCAAGTTCTTCATGGTTCATAGTGCCCAAGCTATATTCATACATTGCTACGACTTAACAAAGTGCAAAAATCCAGAGTTTTACTATAATATGTTAAACTACTTCTAATTTTTAGCGGCTGGTGAAGTTCAAAGAAGATGTGGAAAATATCGACGCGGGATTCAAACAGATAGAATGGAATAAGGCAACTCTTTTCATGAACCCTAAACCTGGTACTGAGGTTTTGTTCCTCTCCGGTGGGACGCCAGGCGCGTTCCGTGCTGTCATCAAAATTGAACGACGGAAAAACCAAGGTGCGTTCTACATTTTTAAAGCATTACAAATATGTAGTGGAAGAAATAACTCATTAAATTGTGAAGATATTAGATATTCATAGACTTATTTGATATTTGAGTGATCTGATGATCTCCTTTTCACGCTTATGTAGTATGTTACCTGCTACATAAGTTTTATTTTCCAATGTTCCAATGTAGTCGGCTACCTTTCTGGTTGTAAATTCAACTTTAAAATAATTTACTTTCACTTTAAAAATGTGCTTACCCGTACGTTTTCTTCTCGTGGATAAAGCTGTCATCTTCTTGGGCATGATTAAATCCCTCTCGCAGGGTTCCAATAACTCCCTCGCTTTGCTCGTAACTTATTATGAAATCCTAAGTCGCGCTCGGGCTTCAATATGACGCCTTGACGTAAGACACTGCTTTATTACAATGGCCCATAATCTACTCAAAGGCACATGAGACATTTAAGCATAGTGTTTACAGCTATTATACGTGGTAGAAAGCTTCAGTTTCTGAGAAACACCGTGCACTTCCTGTTGCCTCGTCAAAAGAACAGGTAAAGCAAACAATAAAGGTGCGACAAAGTTGTGATGAGCGCGCGCCCGACTCCCGCCATTTCCGCCCCTAACTTTTCCTGCCTGACTTCGCGGTAATGATAATAAACAGGTCACATTGTAACTTTTTTTATTTTTCATTTGCCTTAATGACTTCTAATTTTCAATGGCGCTGGCCTATTTTCACTTTATTTAAAACCACTTTAGAACCTTCTAGTGCTGAATTGTAGGTTACATCTTCCCACGTGATACCTATTCCTAGATTATATATAGGTTTCCAAAGGTTGTAAGAGGTAATAACTTCATTCAGGAAAAGCGTTTTCCTATATAGAAATCTTCACATAACATCTTCACTTATCTACCGAGATGGCCAAACGATTTACTATCGTAAGGCGTAAGCGTTCCTTACATCTGAACCTACATACAAGATTATATTTAATTAATAGTAAATGTCCCACGTCGTACATAAAACGTGTCATTCACCAAGCATTCACAACTTGATGAGTGGTTGCACCCGAAGAGTGCTCGCGGTGAGCTTACCTATCGAAATTATTTAAACGTAATTTTTGTTCAATTTCCTCAAATTGCCTGAAATTCGATATATCAGTCTCGTCATTGACTCGAGAGTTTTTGGATTTTATCATGTACTAGCTAGCTAGCTTCTGCTCGAGGTTTCGTTCACTATGTCTGGAAATGAATCCTATACCATTCTAGAAATATACTAATTTATATTTAAGTTTTCTGATTCAGACCATTGCAGTTGTTGCATAGATTACCCTCTACCCAGAAAATAAAATGATTTTTTTTTGCTTCCTAATTTGTAACAAATTAAATAATATCCCGAAATAATCCATTTCTGCCTTGAAGCCTCGACCTAACCAACTGCTGCACAAAATCAAGTGCCTAATCTATATCTATAGTGTTCCTTCATGTCCAGTCCATCCCAAGGTTGCCTGGAAGAGAACGCTCATAGCAATAAGGCAACCATTTATACTTCCACTCCTTTAAGCAGATATGTTTTGTAATGCTTTTTAATGCTTTCTAATGTTCTTTATTTTGTACGGTATAATAAAGTATTTTCTATCAATCTAAATCGGAAATGTATATTATTCTTTCTGGTTTTCCCCAGAGTGTTTACGAACTATAGTAAAAATATTCTTTATTTGTGTTTATTATGTTGCAGTCCGACCATATCCACCTCCTTGGATGAAGTTTGCTGACGTCAGGATGAAGATAGTGCAAGGTATACTGGGCATGATGTGCTGTGAAGATTTCACCGCATACGCCATGGCGAAAATGGATGAAATGCCTGAAACGGAAGAGGAATGTCTCTCAAAGGCGAAATTGATTGGCTTCAATCGAAGCAACGGACAATCATATCTCGCCTTGCGGAAGAAGATTCAAGATGAATTATAATGAATGATAAATAATTATAATGAATGATAAATTAAAAGAGTAAATTCTATTGAACTATTGGGAGCAGGATTAAATTGTGTAATTTGTAAATAAATGTACATTGTTATGTGCATTAAATTGTAAGCCTTATTTTTTTCTTTTTATTTATTGAGATGCGCAAAACTATAGCAACTTAGGTATATGTACATACAGAGAAATAGAGTAAAGAAGAAATGTGGAGTAAACAACTTAAAAAATTTCGCAATAATAATAATAATACCTACATATATACCTACAGAGCAATGAATCCGGGTCACTCAAAGAAAAAAAAAATCTCGGAAAGTAAGAATGCTAGGTTAATGCAACTAAGGGTTACTTTCCGAGATTTTTTTTTCTTTGAGTGACCCGGATTCATTGCTCTCGAGTGTATAAAGTACACATAATTACATTGTAATTGACGTGTCTGACAGAACTTTTTATTCATAAATTATAAAGCTAACTAACTAAGCTACAAATAGTCCTTTAAAAGAATACCACGCTACGTAAACCTATGGTTTCTAGTGTAATGATATACATATGTAAATAAAATAAATAATATTTTAATCTATGTCCAGCAGTGGACTATTATAGGCTGATGATGATCATGATGATGATGTAAATAAATCTACATCCTTAGTCCTCATAGGTATTTTTTTAATCGTGGCGGACCGCTAGAGTCCGCCACGGCTTTGTATATTCTTTACTCATGTGTTTTATTATTGAAGTTTCAATACGGATCCTTACTTTTTGAAAATATTATTAAGCCTATGTTCATAACAAATAATGCAGGATTCTAATGGTGAAAGAATTTCAATTGGTCCAGTAGTTTCGGAACCTTTCAACTCAAACCAAATCATTCCTCTTTTGGAGGAAGCTGTGTATGTGATGTGATCTTGATTTAGCTGTCCACTGCAAATTTAACTCTATACAAAAGGCTCAATATTCAATTTTACCACTCAAACTTCGAATGTACTGAATATATCTTACGGATATACGTCACCTACGGGCATAGCTGCCGTCCCTCCCTACACCTAAATTCACCAAGTTTTGACATAGATTTTCATTTCCGACTCACCCTCCCATTGTGGTTTGTATTGGTGAATAATGTTGGATAAGGGATAATAGTCCCTATGTACGTATAAATCAATTATCAAGCGCATTCCTTACACGTATTAATAAAATATGAAACCGTTAGCTCTACGAAAGTTAGGATCGAAAATAAAACATTTTATCTACGTAACAAAATATAACTTACTGCCCTTGGGTGCTCATTATCTTAGTTTACTCATTACAGCCTCGTTAACGGTCATTTACCTATTTGCTTTAAATACTGCATCATCTTCTGGCCCCAACATAAACAGAGCTCGTGTTTTGGGTACTAGATGCCTGATAGTATAAAACAAAGTCGTTTCCTGCTGTATGTCTGTCCCTATGTACTCGTATGCTTAGATCTTTAAACTACACGACGGATTTTGATGCGGTTTTTTAATAGAGTTATTCAATATGAAGGTTTATAAAAGAATTAGTTACAGCATTGCACCCGTGCGAAGTCGGGGCGGGTCGCAACATAGTGGGAATTAACCCACAATCTACTGCGTCGCAGGCGGACCTCCGCTCACCGCGCCACAGAGGTCGTGAAAGCCGTAAAACCGTGAAATAATGACCCTTGCGCACAATTTAGCAGCAACGAGACGCTACTAGCTTCGACATAGCATGCTGAGACAGGAACCTAGATTTTTTGGGCCTTGTTATACTATGCTTTGGATCAATGTTCTGTGCATATAATAATGAATAATAATGCTGGACATAGCAAATCTCCCTTGATATTGTCCCACTCATTGTGCACCGTAACCGAAATTTGGCTTGGAGAGTTTATCAATCAGAAATGTTAATTTACAAAATGAATTAAAGTTAGTTATTATATTGGGATTCTTATTATAACGATTTGATAGTAATCCGTTACTAAATATAGAAGTTATATACTTCTTTAGATAAGTAAGTATCCAATGAAGAATCTCCACCACCTACAAACACAAATCAAATAAAATTATTTATTTATTAAAAAAAATTCACAGACATCATATTTATTGCAACAATTGATTAAAATATCTTAAATCTTACCAGTACTTCGAAGCTTTTGATTTGACGCGCCCTAAGACTAGGTACGTTATGAAAACATACATTAACTACGAAGCTATGAAGCGGCCATTAAAGGTGCTTAGCTTATTAAATAATGTAAGCACCTCACTAGCTGCCACTATTTGCGGCGTGCACATTGTTGACGCAACATTCACATTACAAATGCAGATTTAGCGAGCAACAAAGTACATTTTCCAGGAACATGTTCAGACCTATTACGTTCGTGTCTGATGTACTAATAATGTAATAAAAGTTGGTTTCAAGCATGAATAGAACGGTAAAGTATTCTTGAGTTGAATTTGTCAATCTTAGTAAATAAATAAATAAGCTGGACAAAATACATAGGTACCATCATCTAGCACAAAGCTAGTTATAGCAATTAATCTAAACCTCGAGCTACATTAATTACATTTCATCTTGTATAATAAATAACCTACACTCGCCTTAATGTACCTACCACTTGAGTTAAAAAGGAAAAGTTCGAATATTTTTAAATGTTCGCAGAAATACTGTAAATCAGTTCGCAAGGGTAATTTGAAAACAAACAAAACAAAAGCTTAGCTTGGTATAAAGTAACCAAGTAAAGCTTTCGGGTTTTTATAACGAATCGTTTCGTAAACTTTTCACGCGCAGATTTATTTTATTTTGCCATAAATTTCAAAGTCTTTAATTGGAAATTATGCATTTGAACGCAGCAGAGCAATCTATTCTAATATTGAGTAGCTACTACGTACGACCCTTATACCGCAGTATCAGGTATCACGCATCTCTTGCTGATTTCTATCGTGAGATGCCTGATTCCTAAATAAAAATATTGTTGACAAAAACTTTAACGTTATTATAACCGGAAATAATATTTACCTTGGAGCTTGAGGACACTTGCTTGCCAGAAAAATAAACAGGTGAACATAAACTTCGAGATCTGCATCCAATAAGACGACGACTGCCCGGGGCCCTCACATCCACACAGCAAATTTATTTTCCTCCGAAGCATACTAGACGTCAACAAATAAGGTTATTCTTCAATAGAGAGCTGTTATTCGTCGTTTTACAGGTGATATAAGAGAATCCATAGACTAAGAGAGTTATGTTTCATATGCCGAGAAAATGAGGACAAAATAGTTCCTGGCCTTTCGTTGAAATTGAAGTTAATAAAGAGTAAAAGTGACTATTTTGTGAATTATATTTCCTAGTTTTACATATAGTAATTTAGTATAGTAATTTGAAATTTCTCGCGTATCCAGGTGTATGGTTATTGACTTCGGAATAAAGCACTTGGAGTTTTCATTAGACCTACCTAGCAACAGAGTTCTGGGGTTTCATTTTTAATTTTTCAACACGAAATTTTACTTTTCGTTTCTGCCATTATTTTTCACATTCAACCATTATCTAATATGGTTTAATAGAAATGAGCTGTCAGTTGAAAACGATTCACCCCTATCTCCTCAGGCAGCTTCAGACCTACTTTCCAAGTGACAGTAATGAAAAATAACTTAAAATGCACAAATTACATATATAAATAACCTAACTCGCCTTAATAATAATAATAAATAATAAAATAATTAAAATCATTTAATGTGACCTTTACCCTCATTAGGGGAAGCCTATGTTCAGCAGTGGACTGATGATGACGATGACATAAATAAAATAGTTCATGAGCTACCTTCGTAAGCAAAATACTTACCTACCACAATGAAAAAATTCTACGAAACACTAATATGCTATCCGTTTATTCAGCTCATTAGTCTGGGATGTAAGGAAAAAGTTGAATACTTTTATGATATTACTTTTATGACTACCTGCTCTCAACAGACAACCTCATTATAAAAACGAAATAGCAGTGACTACAGAAGCTGCGCAATAGGATCTTAAATCTTCAAACATAATCCTACTAATATTATAAACGCGAAAGTTTTTATGGATGGATTGATGTCTTTCTCGCAAAAACTACTTAACGGATTTTGATGAAACTTGGTACACGTATAGTTTAAGACCTGGAATAACATATGGGCTTTTTATTCCGAAAATCCCACGGGATCGTACGAGGGTGAAACCTCGGGCACCCAGCTAGTATCATAATAACATTTTACATGTATCATTATAACTTTTACCTGTATGGGCTGCAACGGAAGACCAGCGCTGGCTAGGTCTCCTACTGGAGCTTCGTACCTATAAATAATGTTGAGGAGTATCTATGAGTAGGTATTTTTGTGTGTAAAATATTGATAATTTATTAGAATTTTATTAATATTATAAGTAACATATTAATGCACTCCCCATGTTAAGTCCAACGATCCTATCCATCCGCGATTGTCGAGAGTAGAGAGTTGGTAAAGATCGCCCTTGTGCGATAAGATCGCCAACTGTCACATTTCTTGTATTTTTTATTTTATTTTTGAATGTTTTGTTAAATGTGCAATAAAGAATTTTCATCTATCTATGTATCTATGATGAATGAGTGAGGAATTTTTTAACAAATTTATGTACTATCTTATAATTTGTGTTTTGTTTGTTGCCGATTTTATTGTTATTATGAATGTTCTTCCTATTATATTGTATTCTATAACAAAAGCTAGAAATGCCTATTAATCTACAAATCATTATATTCACCATCGCTCTCGATATTACTAAATGTGGTCTAGGTACATAATGTTTGGAGCTAAATATGGAAAAAAGGAGTCTAGATCTATAAAATGGACTGGGAATTCTATATACGATCGATAAAATCCTGGGGATGGAAGTTTCTGCGCTAAATTTAACCCCGGGCACACATTGTTCCGTAGGCAAAGCCGAAGATGGGCAGTGAATGCGTTAAATGCATTCACTGCCCATCTTCGGCTTTGCCGCCGCTACACGGGGCAGGAGGAAAACATCTCAGTCTTGGTCTATGAATGTTTTAATAATGTGACTGATGGACTCGTATCTTCGCTTGTGCGCAGTTCACATTGCAACCTGTCATTAGCAGGATAAATTATTACCAGTTACCTTCGGCTCGCTATTATGGAGGTTCCGGGGGAACATCATCAATCTAAATTGAATCGCGGAAGAGGAAAACAGTGCCTGCTCGAAACTCAATCTATGCAGCGCCGGCGGCACGGAGTTATTGTTTCGACCGACACATAGGAATGAGTTTGCATTGAATTGCTTTTTGCTTTATAGATTAGATCAAGCTGAACTCGCAGCAACCTCAAAGATTGGAAGTTAATTTCCCAGTTTTATTAACAAAGATTATTTGTTTTATAAATAATGTCTATAACGATCTCTTATTTTTTTTTTTTCATAGTTGACTTACATACTACGACCTCTGTGAAACGGTGAGCGATGTTCCGTCTGTGATACAGGAGGTTACGGGTTCGATTCCCGCTTCGGACAAGACTGTACAGTCTGCAGATATTTGTTACGAGTATTCTGGTCGTTTTCTATGTATGATAAAAAATATCTATGTACGTATATTGTATATCAGTCATCAAGTCCTGCTTAACTTGGGGCTAGATGATGACGTGTGGATTGTGCAGCATTTTTTTTTTGTTTTCATTATTTATTGATTATTGATAAAAGCCTAAGAATGTATATATCCCAAAAATTTAAAGCTCAACCCCTAAACTTCCACAAAAAGGGTAAATCCAGAATCTGATGTTAATTGTACAAGGAATTTATCCTAGCAAGATCAGACTTTAATAATAATAATATCTGATAAATAATGGAACCAGCTGTCGGTAGAGGGTTAACCTCCATAAAAACGGGTTTCTGGAGTGTAAGTCCGAGAAAATATTATGAGTCTGATAAGTCTATGTACGACTTTCTATTACAGTACCCATTCGAAGGCGTTCCTATTAGTAAAGGTTCTTAGTAACGGAAACAAAAAGTTTTCTATTATTTTCCTGTTTCTTATTAAACAAAACTTAAAACTATACATGGAACTTCTTTTTTAATAATATTACTAGTTATTAGCATGTATAATTAATAAGATATGACCTGAATATGGGTTTTGAAGTTTTTTATTTATAAAGCTTTTAGAAAAAAACGCATGTTCTGGAACTCGCTCTTTTCTCATCATTTTATATTTTGTTTTTAATAAAACATTTTTACACAAAATTAATCAATATTATTAGCGTATTATTTTTGTGGTTTTTTAATTCAGTAGGTACTAATACTATTTCGGGTCAAATCCTCCTCAAAAAATATTAATAAATAGTGTATTTCCTCTTCACACAAAAGGTTTACTTATAATAATTAAATCTTAACTAAAAGAGATGAACTTCACATACATATGTATTGTGAGAGACTGAACCTTGTTATTAGTATTTAGAAAAAGGGCTAAACTCAGGGCCCCACTTTTTAATAATAAAAATACATTAATCGTTCCATGTCTTGTTTATATGGTTATCCTAATTAGCCATTTTGAACTTTTCTGTTGAATAGAATAGACATTCCGAACGCACCATATTGCTGGAGAGAATGAGAACAACATTGTGCAAGGGGAATGTGCTTATTGTATCCCCATAAAAGCCACAACACAATGTAGCCATACATTGTTGTAACACTAGTTAAAGCAAAGCTCGTTACATTGCTGCAATTCAAACGAGCATGCCATCGAAACAATTAACAACACTGTTATACCGTAATAAAGTTGAAGTAACGCTATTAAGATTTTATTTCTCCAAGTCCTTTTTACGCTATAAAACGTGAATCGTTTTTACCTTTCTCAGCGCGTAAAAGTATTTTAACATTCGGAATTCGGACCGATAAGTACCTTTTAGGGATACTCCGAATATTCGGTAATTATTTGTAGGTATATCGTTAGGGGAGGCCTATGTCCAGCAGTGGACTATTATAGGCTGGTGATGATGATGATAACATCGTTTCGTTTTTTATTGTACTACTAATTTATATTTACATCAATAAACATTTTTCAAACCTCTCAAGCTAAAATAAATTCTAAGCTAGAATAATATAAAGGTAGTAAGATGCCAAAAATATGTTCACATATAAATTATCTTGACAACGTCTGTGGCGCGGTGGACGAAGCAAGGAGAATTGAGGGTTCAATCCCCGCCTCGGGACCAAAGTATGTGCGATCGGCTGATATAGATTAAGAGCGTTCTGATCGTTTTCTATGTATAAAAAATAAACTATCTATGTATGTAATCAATTGTATTAAGTTTGTCAGGCACCTAGTACCATAAACGCAAGCTCTGCTTAGCTTAGGGCTAGATTATGTTTTGTGGATTGTCCAGCATTTTACTAGGTTTATTTTAAAAACCTAAAAGCAAAGGATATTTTTTTTCTAATCATTGATCCATATTACATCCGTGCTTCTATGGTACATCACTAGAAACCCGTAATCACAGCTTTAAATAACCCCACGATTCAAATCCCTACCGTACCATGTTGATTCAACAAAAGTAATTTATTTTACGTTTTATCGCTAAAAGAGTTTCCTATTTGTGCTCAAAGTTGTCTTTCTCTTTGATAGGAGTTTAAGTGTACCGCTTCCGGACCCCTGCTATCTAAGTTGCAAGTGAAAAATATTACTAGCTGGGTATTGCAATGTTGTTATTCTCAACTCCGGACTTGTTATCGTGTTTTGACAACAGTTTATCTATTTATATCTATCTACACTAGTATAATATTACTAGCGGTCCGCCCCGGCTTTGCACGGGTATTTATCAAAAATTGCATTTTTCATGCGGAACCCTAACTTTTTTAAAATATGCTATAGCCTATGTTCATCAGCGAAAATTTAGGATTCTAATGGTGAAAGAATTTTTCAAATCGATCCAGTAGTTTCAGAGCCTATTCAAATCAAACAAACAAACAATCAAATATTTCCTCTTTATAATATTAGTATAGATATAAAATATAATATTAGTTTAGATATAGAGGACATTTTCACTGTTAGAACTGAATAGGCTTCGAAACTCCTGGACGGTTTGGAAAACTCTTCATCAATTCACCGTAATCTACATCATCCCTGATGGGCATAGGTAGACTTTAGAGTATCTTCAAAAAGGTTCCTTATAAAAACTTCAATAATGATATATGAATAATGCAATAACTCGTTATAAATGTATAATTTTTGTTAAATAACCGTGGGAAAATAACGCTTTCTAGTATAGTAAATGATAAAGGAACGATTGGCATCAAAAAAGGCCTGTGTAAAATACAAATTTTCTCTCCTCTTTATAATATTAGCATAAAAATACTGAGTTATGTGACACGATACCTACTGATCATGGTGAGTTCATTTACTTAATTATTCATAACGCACGTACACAGCGGGTCACCGCAATATTTCGTACTATCGATATTAAACTCATGACGTGTTTTAATTAACACCTTTACTGGAATGAATATAGAATCATTATCCGCTACCCTTTTGATGGATATTGTACGTAGACGTCAAACTCTATTGGTGCTTTAAAGCCTAGCTGTATCATGTCGTCGCTTATTTGCCAAATTTCGTAAATCGGTCAGTAAAAATCTACTCCACTCCGTATTTATTTTTATTATATTATTTATTTATATATTTATTTTTATATTTATTACGTTTGGAATTTATTTTTAAAAACTGTAATTCCGCTTTATCATTGATACAATGTGGACACGAGAGCTCCGATACCCTTAATCACTTTATCACCTACTAGCGGCCCGCCCCGGCTTCGCACGGGTATTAAACAAAAATTTCAGAAATTATACACAATAACACGATGGGTTTCACAGTTTTCATACGGATCCCTTACTTTTCCTAACAGCATTGGGATTTTTGACATTGACTCGACACTCCGTAACTGACACTGGCCGTAGAGAAAAAGCAAGCACAGTGCGCAACCTCTTTTTCTATTCTGACGTGCCTTATTAGAAAAAGAGGTTGAATATACAGCGCACGGTTCAATTATTGAATTTTTCATGCGGATCCCTAACTTTTTTGAAAATATTATATAGCCTATGTTCATCACGGAAAATTTAGGATTCTAATGGTGAAAGAATTTTTCAAATCGGTCCAGTAGTTTCGGAGCCTATTCAATTCAAACAAACAAACAAACAAACATACAAACAAACAAACAAACAAATCTTTCCTCTTTATAATATTAGTACCTATAGATAGATATCGTCTTACCATAACCCCCAATATCTAATCTATGATGTGTAATTAATCTAAGTAAGTATTTTACTTGACTAAGTGTTCCGGTATCTATGGCGCTCATTAGGGAAGGTCTATGTCCAGCAGTGGACTATTACAAGCTGGTGATGTGATGTGACGTGAAGTATTCCTGAGCCCATGGTATTAATAAGTTAAATGAATTGAATCTAGAAAAAAGGCAGGCAAAAGGAAAAGAAATGTACTTAGTTCAATTGATGCTGTAAGAAACTTAGCTTTTTATTAAATAACAATTCGCTTATTTGTTCACATATTAATCCTGCAAAACAGGATTTATTGTCGCTTTTCCCTTACAATAGCGCATTGCATTTAAACGCTAAGCCATGAGGACGTGTTAAGTATATCCTCTAAAATTTACTGTGAGGTAGGCTCAAAGGGATTAAGGTAACTATATAGGTACCCCTAAGGCCGTTATAGCAGAGTTAGAGCGTTCTCAATCTCCACCGCACCTGTGTGCGTTAAACGCCTATTAACTACGATCAGTCACATGTGTTTTGGGATGGTAACTGAATTTTGTAAACCAAAAATCGGTGATTATAAATTTGCGTTCGTAGAGATGGATAGAAAAATCTTTATTGCAGACTTAACAATTAAACACAATAATAATTACGAGATATATGACAATTAGCATTTATGATAAATAATGCCATCTATGGCGCGCATTAGGGTCCAGCAATGGACTATGGCTGATGATGATGATGATGAGACGGTTTACGCCCAACAGCGAATTCTACCAGACAACCGTGATGGATAGGATCTTGGTTTGAACAGAGTATATTCCATTCTAAGCTTATGATCTAAGTTATCATTATCACACTCCTGTGTTGATACTCATTGCTGACTTCATGCGGCCACTTTTACACACTTTCTCAATTTGATGATGTTTTATATGTTTCTATGTTTTTGGTCACAAAATGTTACGTACTACGCAACATCGTAGAAGAGGATACATTTTTTATAAGTAGAATCACATCAAAACATCCCCGATAATAAATAAAATATCAGCGTCTGTTAACCGCAGGTTATCAGCGCAAAATCTGTCTTCATGCTACTGAAAAGGGTGTGAAGTATTCATAAGCGAACACGTCAACGCGACCCAAACATCTTTCGGCCGCCCGCCCTCGAGAGGCGCCGCTACCCGCGCTCGTGTCATCCACATCTTACGTTACCTTTTTACACGGAATCTGGGAACAACTTAAAATTCCTCACAATATTCCACTTCTCGCATACAACGTCCGCTTTATGATACCCAACCGCTACTAATTCTCATTTTTTACACGAACTCCCGCCGTATAAACATTTAATTTTACGCCTAATGAACATTTTAGATTTCGTAAAAGGGTGTTATTGTTGGCGGTTATGAATAAAAATGGTAGGAGTCCGGTGGGTTCGAGTGCTCGGGCATTAAATCATTCCGAAAAGCCATTTGGACACAAAGGCTATGGCCAATAAACAAACAGACTCGCCGCCGATAGCTGACCGCTCGATGGTAGCCAAAGCCGTTCACTGAGCGCTAAATAAATCTATATTACGTTTTGCCCGTTCATTTTTCTAGACGCCTCATTTGAGAAGTTTTATCTGCAAGATCGCGTTTGAAATCCGAAATCTCATTTTGATCGTAGAGCCCACCTTGCGGGCCTAATGCAGCTACTAATAAACCGGTCACGTCAACTTTATTTATTGTTATAACAACAACAAAGAACAAGAAACTCACGTCTCGAAGCGTCTCGAGCCTTTTTAATCTTTAACTTCTTTTAGATATAATGCTATAAGGTAATTTGTTACATAGGATCGCTCTTATATTTTGGTTTTGCTTTTGCCGCGAGTCAGACGGGACGTAACCGGGATGGAATGTAACTTAGATTAGGACGGCTACCTAGTCCAAGTCAACCAAAAATCAAATCGATCTTATTTTCGGGTTTGACAGCTGTTTCAGGTTGTTATATAAAAGAAAATTACAATTATCTGTTGAAGTATTCTATGTAGGTACCTAACTTTTACACTTCTGTGTTAACGATAATTGTTTTCATTTATCATTTTGTGAAAGCAATGTCGTTTCCATTTCCCAAGACCATTCAAACATGACACGTGATAAATAACCAGACCATTTGAATCACCTACCTACTGCACAAAATAATTGAATCACACCAAAGCTGGCAAACGTAATGATCGCGGGAAATTTAATTAAGGTCATTAAGTACGTCGTAAAAAAAGCACAGTGACTGTAATAATGATTTCTAAGGTAACGTGGTGGCGAGGAAGGGAAATTATAATTTTACTTCTCTTTTCTTGTAATATAAATAAAAGAAGTTAACAAAAATAAATAAATAATGCCGGACAATCCACACAGCATCATCTAGCATAATGAGTAAGTATTAAGTGTCATTTTTTGTGATCAAATATTAAATAGATATAAAAAAACAACTCGTTTTTCGTTTATCTCGAAATGAAGCTACGATTTTTTAAAACTCAATTTACTTAAAGTATTTCACCCGGTATGCAAATACAATCAATCCTAATGACCCCAGTGGAATGCAAAACCCATCGATGGATAGTAAACCCCGCGATGTAACGGTTACGAGATGCAATCAGCGCAGAGGCGCCGAATTATGTGACGCTATTTAAAATTGTGTCAACATGACAGCGTGGAGCTCGATCGCAGGCACGGCGGAGCTCTAGCTGGCTCGAGCTAGCGCCCTTCGGTCCGGTAAATACAGCCTCCTCGCCTCTCGGTATGGATTATTCGCAGCCAGCAGCCGGAGCCAGTACGACCCACGCGACTCTCCCGGCCGCCCGCCTTGCCCTCGCCGCGGGCTCGCCGCCACGCGTCGCGACGTACAAGTGCGAATGAACCTTCCCCGTAGCGTACCTCTCAAACACTAATAAAAGCATGCGATTAATACGTGCTCCATTGTTGTGCTTCAATGACGACACTTATGCCTTTTTAAAATATCATGAAATGTAAAGCTTTGCTATTTTATGAGTATGTGAACTGATCTTTGTTATTAGTAAGTATGTTGGTACTTTGTAACTATTTTAAAAACTTTTTCAGTTTCTGTAAATATTTATAATCTATTGCTTGATTTTATTTAATGATTAGTAATTAACGGGTATTTGTCGCGTTTCTTCTTCTTCCTTTCTTCTTCTTCTTCCTTTCTCGACGTTCAGATCGCGTAAGTTTCAAAACATTAATTGATTTTATTTACTTCTTAAACAGTGGTAAATTGGTGCTCAACTAGATGATCAACTTTTATTTCATTTTAGATCATATTTAATTTTCCAATCTACTGTAGGAATACTTTTGTCATGTTACTTTATCTACTTGGTAGAAACTTTTGAAAGTTATTGTAGGTAGAGTCTGTTGTTTATGCCACAGTAACGTATTGGTCCTACTTATATAAACAAAAAATTGTAAGTAAATGTTTAATCTTACTGTAATAAAATAGGAAACATAAAATCCATCTAATCAGTAAGTATTAAGATAAGTCTTAAATTTTAATATAAAGTTGAGCACGATTTAAAACTGCTCAGACTTAATAACAACGCTTAGAAGAGCTTACTCCTCTGAAAATGAATTTCGAGTCCCAGGGTCGACGTCGCCTAGTCTAGGTAGATTGATGTTCAAAATGAGCAAGATTTTGCTAATATCAAGTTTAAAATACGGAGTTATATAGAAATTCCTAAGTTAGATTCCTAACTTTTAATTCAACTTTTAAGAATACTTTGAGGATGATAACGTATAAAATGTAACTGTACGGCGATAACAAGATATTGAGGTTCACTTTCTTTTTGACCCAGAAAATGGAAATTCTTTATAAAAATGTCTGTTTTACGACCACTAAAAAAACACCCTACGGATATAAAAGAAATATGAAGTGGCCACAATAGCAAGTTAGAGGTATTCTTTTATTCTTTGAGAATAGTGCGAACGCGGGAAAGTAAAAAACATATAGCAAATAGTTTATAGTTCATAGCAGTAGAGGTAGAGTGAAAACATATAGCAGATAGTTTATAGTTCATAGCAGTAGAGTTTAGTTGTATACGACAGTTAATCGAGGCCAGAACCAATAACGACTACCTCCGTACCTTTATCTTCCTAATTGCTATTAATAACCATTGCCTGCAATATAATAATGCTTTTGCTGTCCTATTTATCACGATCAAGCGAATACCAATACCGCGATAAGAGACAAATAACGGACCTACTCAGAAACAAAGATTAAAACTTAACTGAAGCGGATTATAGCCTCGTTTATTTTCGCATATAGCAGATAGTTTATAGTTCATAGCAGTAGAGTTTAGTTGTATACGACAGTTAATCGAGGCCAGAACCAATAACGACTACCTCCGTACCTTTATCTTCCTAATTGCTATTAATAACCATTGCCTGCAATATAATAATGCTTTTGCTGTCCTATTTATCACGATCAAGCGAATACCAATACCGCGATAAGAGACAAATAACGGACCTACTCAGAAACAAAGATTAAAACTTAACTGAAGCGGATTATAGCCTCGTTTATTTTCGCATATAGCAGATAGTTTATAGTTCATAGCAGTAGAGTTTAGTTGTATACGACAGTTAATCGAGGCCAGAACCAATAACGACTACCTCCGTACCTTTATCTTCCTTATTGCTATTAATAACCATTGCCTGCATTATAATAATGCTTTTGCTGTCCCATTTATCACGATCAAGCGAATACCAATACCGCGATAAGAGACAAATAACGGGCCTACTCAGAAACAAAGATTAAAACTTAACTGAAGCGGATTATAGCCTCGTTTATTTTCGCATATAGCAGATAGTTTATAGTTCATAGCAGTAGAGTTTAGTTGTATACGACAGTTAATCGAGGCCAGAACCAATAACGACTACCTCCGTACCTTTATCTTCCTTATTGCTATTAATAACCATTGCCTGCATTATAATAATGCTTTTGCTGTCCCATTTATCACGATCAAGCGAATACCAATACCGCGATAAGAGACAAATAACGGGCCTACTCAGAAACAAAGATTAAAACTTAACTGAAGCGGATTATAGCCTCGTTTATTTTCGCCGCAGTCTTAATAAATCTTAAAGATATGAAAACAATAATTACCTTCCGAACTTTTTGAATGCAAATGATCTTTGTTTTATCGAATGAATTGGATTTGACGCCACTCGCCAGTATTTTCGGGTGATTTTTAATCCAAATCGGGGAAAAGGAAGGGCAAAACGGAAAGAGGAATAAATAAGAATATAGCCTACCCTTGTAACAGCATTAAATAAAGGGTTATTAGGGAATCGTTTCCGAGAATTTACGCTATGGGAGTAGAATACCTTCTGTTATTGGCATTTGTAGAGTTTTGAAATCAATTTCAAAACCCTTATGGTCACGCTTTGTCGGTCCTTTTTTCCCTCTTTAGCACTTTTATTGCCACTGACGCACATGGACCTCACGTTAACTTCCTTCAGCTTGGCAGTGTATATGTTAAAATCTCAGTAATTGACGCAGCTATTATAATTAAGTAATAATAAATTTCGTGCACCTGTGCAGATTTAAAGGAAAAATTTAAATTATAATGAAATATTTCAGTAGTTATTGTGATACTGAAATTTTAAGGTCAAGTGGGTATGAAAGTTTTAGAAACTTTTTCATAAATTTCATATTATGATGAATTTTCAATAGCGAAATTTCTAATTGAGTGCCTTAGTACAAATTTGATTAATTGTCAAACATTTGAAACCCTCGGTATGCGCGAGTTACACTCGCACTTGACCGTTCTTATTTGTAACCTGGTGCCCCTGGTGTCACATCAATTTCATACAATAATAATAATAATAATTCATTTATTTTAGGCATCCTAAGTCTAGTAAAGGATTATTTAATGAATACGCGCGGGCCATACGCGAGTTTTATACGATTTTGAACGAAACTTACACGATATAATTACATACTTCAAGTAGATAGAATGTGAATATTACAAATGGACAAAAAAAATTGGCCGCCTTTGTTTCTATTTTACGAAGGCATGATTCTGTTCAACTCTGAGCAAGACGTTCACGATTTGTAAATTGAGTTTGCTGCTCTGTTGCGCTTTACATACTTTGACATACAATGTGGACAACACAACACTACATATCCTCCGGGGTATCGTCTATCTGAATAGTTCATTTGAACGAATTATTTGATGGTCTTGTAGCCTACAATGCCCGAACAACGCTTTGTATTCGCAGTAGATATTTGCTAGATAGGTAGGTACCGGATCTAATACATATTAATTGAGTCCATCAGAAAACAATCATTCAGGCTGTCCCAGTGTTTGCATCTTGTATACCGATAAAGCTGCCAGTTTATAATGAATGCTCAGCAAACATTGGCCTGTGACCGATGGATTTATAATGATGGCGAATATTCAATAGATGAATAGGAGATTTAGTGGGATTATGACCTTGATAACGTATCTATTACATGTATTATGGTATCTACCTAGGCTGGTTACTTAAGATAATATAAAAACATTTATTATAGGAAAAAAGTACACAAGAAAATGAACATAACCTATCAAATAAGTCTAAAGCTAATAAAAGTTTTCTGATTGAGTTGGTATTATAATCTAACAACTTTAACACAGAGTAAAATGGGTCTCAATTTCAGCATTTTGCAGTATACTAGGTATGCTGGTTTTCAGTTAGGACTCTTGCACCATATAGGAACACTTTAAGTATATAAGTAGGTACATTATTCAACTAATATTATAAACGCGAAAGTTTGTAAGTATGGATGGATGTTTGTTACTCATAAACGCAAAAACTACTAAACGGATTTTGATAAAACTTGGTACACAGATAGTTTATGACCTGGAATAATATAAGAAACACGATATAAATATAATTAAAAACTAGGTAGGAACCTCTTCACCGATGAAGTACAAACACACGATAATCAAACGACACTAACTTAATTACTAGGATGGTACTACAAACATAGAATCCAAGCAAGTCTTTTCATTGTTCAATCAACCAACTAACTTGACTTCTTGTCTTCTGTTCTTGCCCTACGTCGTCGTCACGACACTGACATGTGTGACAAATGAATGCGTTCCTGACGTACCTACAGGAGAGGCTTTTACCTTTCTATTTTCAAAAATCTGAAACCTCGAGAACCATTTTACTTTGAACAATCATAATCATACCATTTCACATTGTTCAATCAACCAACTGACATAACTTGACTTCTTTTATTCGTCGCTACTTCGACGCACTGAGATGTGTGACACAATGAATGCGTTAGAGCTGAAGCCTGAGGTATTCAGCAGGGTTTTTATATTTGAAACCGTCACAAATAATTTTTCTTTGAACAATCATAACATACATATTTAAAATTATTCAATAAACCAACTAAATAAACGTAATTTCATGTATTCCTACTTACGCCGCGACACTGACATGTGTGACAAATGAATACGTTACCGCTACCAGAGTCCTAATTTACACAAGACAAGCTTTTTCAAAAAAAAATTAAAGCTTCGTGGACGGTTTTACTTTCAATAATCATAACATAACTTTTATAAATGAAATAAAACTAAGAACAAATGTCAAACTTATTACAACCACTTTTTGGCGCGAGACCACAGTTATTATAATTAGGGTTAAAAAAAATTATAGTTAAAAACTTAAACTCGACTAAGTCTTGAACTAGCCTAATCATTTTCTCTGCCAGGTAGTCGGATGTCTTTGTTGTCGAGGTATGTGAGGGTGGATGTTTCGACTATCAAAGTATCAAAAGAAGAGTACAGTATGGGTATTGAGACGAATCATACGACGCCACATTTGTTACAATCGGATGGCGAACATTACATACTTCTCTACATTTTTTTTCCGCGGCTCGATAAACAATAATAATGTGCGTGTTGCCAACTTCAAGTAACCTATCCACTAATTATATACTTGAGAGACCTAGTGCAAGATGTTAGCGCTGAAAACTGAAAATATTTTCTTTAAAATGTGAACTTCAAAGGCAAGCACTTCATTGTAGAAAACAAAGTCGCTTCCCGCTGTCAGTCTGTCCATAATGTATGATTAGGTCTTTTAAACTACGCACCTGATTTTGATACGGCTTTTTTTAACAGATAGAGTGATTCAAGAGGAAGGTTTATACGTATAACGTGCATCAGCATTTCACCCGTGTGAAGATGGGGCAGGTCGCTAGTATCAGATAAGCTACTTTCTCCAGCTTTCCCTCCATCGATAGCAACCACCAAATAAAATATTTTATCGTGGAAGACAAAATTCTTGGCCCGATCTGCAGTGTCGGTAATGCAACGGTCTTTTTGTAATTTTCTAGTCACGTCCACTGTGCTCATGCTTGAATTGGAAATTTCGATTATTTTATCTTGTATTAGGAGAATTCGAAAGGGATGTACATTTTCAATATACTGCACTAGTTTGCATATTTTTTCCCATCCACAACAGCGCTTTGCATCTAGTAGGGCAATAGAGGTGTACCGATATGAGAAAATACGTTTGTGCTCGGTTTGCTTCGCTGGAGAATAGGAAACAAAAACGTTTATAGACAAAATAACTATTTTAGTATCGACTTACTACGTACTACAATGCAATATATCCTAAATGGCTTTAGCCTAATTTGTCCTTAAACATGGGAAAAATTTAAAAATTACAAAAATCGAACAAAGTAGGAATCGATTTTCAATATCAAGTAGTTATATAGCTATTAACTACAGCTATTAAACATTTATGTGCTTGTGCAGTAGGTAGGTTATTTCATGTTAAGTCATAACAGTTTTATTGGGTCGGAAGTTGGCCGCTTTGCGCGAGCCCATCTTTCAGATTTTATAGTTCGATTCATAACGTCCGCGCCCATTCGTTACCTGCTCGTTTTACAAATACAGCCATTAAACTTCCTGGAAATTTCTGTAAAAATCCAAGTTACAAATATAATTTCAAATCGTCTGAGCCTTTTTGAATTTCTAAACCTTATTTTATTAAACCTTTTATTACCATGCAGCCTGTTTTAAAGAACAAAGGTCCAAATTCAGGCAGGTTTAATTAACTCGGCCATGTTTCCTGATTTTTTCCGTATTCAGTAGGTACTCGTACTTCGCTGAACCCGCCCAGTGGGACCTCTGAGGTAAACACTCCTGAAGGGGCTTCATTATGTTCAAACATTTTCCGGCTTAGCCCTTATCATCAGACGTCCGTATTTTTATCGCAGTTGGTTTAGTTTAGCATCAATATTATGCAATAACCTCGTCTTTGATATTTTCAGAACTTAAAGGTAAGGTAAGGTAAATATTGGTTTGGATATTTTCAGATAACTTTGCTTAAGGTAAATATCAATAGACCAGTGTAACGACCGTCATAGAAGAAACCTTTTTATGTCTCAGAATTGTATGCTTTATTTTCCTTTTCTATATGGAGGAATGACTTTATTTTTCTCAAAACGCCTATAGATTCCAATTTCCTATAATATCTTTGTATGATACGACCCCTGGAAGATATTTTTTTCTAAACGAGCTTTAAATCACGAGCGATCAAAGAGCTTCTGCCGTCTATCAAACAGCAATTTCGTAGACTGTATCTTTCGACTCATTACTAAACCTGTCTCTTTGTAAAAAATGGTGTCCGCAAATCGGAGATCAAAGTCTGCAATAAAAGGTATCAGTGCCGTTTTGTGCCTGGAAGTGGCTGGCTGCGCGCACTCACGATTATTTTTTCTGGACGAGTGAGCATTTTTCTCGGTCGCTTACAAATGACCGCTTACGTTCTGAAATCCTTCTCCGACGTAATATTTTTCCCTTCTGAAGATATTTCCGTTATTCCGTTAATGGAACGGTGTTCAGCCTAACAATGGTTGGCCATGCCAAGGAAGGTATTTTAGATGATGTGTCAGTATTTGGCTTTTTTCGTATTTTGGAAAAGGTACTGTCATTTTTCAAACCCTTACGATGCACATGCGAGAACTAGTAAATAATGTATAATATTGCATATCTATACTAATATTATAAAGAGGAAAGATTTGATTGTTTGTTGGTTGGAATTGAATAGGCTCCGAAACTACTGGACCGATTTGAAAACCACCATTTTTTACCATTCGAATTTTAAATTTTCCCTGATGAACATAGACTATAGAATATTTAAAAAAAACTTAGGGTTCCGCATGAAAAATATATTTTTTGTTACATGCGAAGCCAGGGCGAACCGCTAATAATGCATATTCACAAAGTGCGAGCATCTACGAGTATTTCAACTTATTGGTATCTGGTTTCAAGTCATACATTATTCCGAAATATATTTACAGCATCTAAAAGGCATGCATGAAAAAGCTACAAGTTTTGGGTATATACCTACAATAAATTTGTTTGATCGAAAGCTATTCACCAAGGTTGCCCGACAGTTTGTATAGAAAGCTTTCAGCCTTTTATTACAATGTTATTTTTCTTTGGATATGCTCGATTTTTCACAAGTTTTTCAAATATCATTTGGCATCCATTTAATATTTTCTGTAAAATAGATTCATGGGCATTATGTTACATTTGTTTTGGTTGCTGGTTAGCGCAGCGTTAGGGTATGTAAAATTTGAGTTGATTTTTATTTATATAAATTGGGGTTGAGGCTAATTTTATTGTTATTTGGTCATAGGTGACCATAGACTAAGCTAAGGCACGTTGAGGTGGTCCACATCATCATCATCATCAGCGCACATCAGTCCATTGGACTGCTGGACATAGGGCTCCTATGAGCGCCATAGTGCCCTGTCTTCAGCTTTTTGGATCCAGCATCTGCCAGCAGCCTTTCGCAGATCGTCATCTCACCTAGCCGGAGGGCGTCCTACAATACGTTTACCGAGTAGCGGTCGCCACTCAAGAACACGTTTACCCCAGAGGTTGTCGGTTCTTCGCGAAATATGGCCGGCCTGCCACTTCAGTTTGCTCAGTTTTAATTCCATAAGCTATGTCGATTACTTTAGGTCTTTAGGTGGTCATCACCACCAGCAACAATACGTATTAATCCCCCTCCCCCGTACCCTCCAATAAAGCTCACAATAATGAAATGTGGGACGGGCATTCAACACAAAAGCTGTATTGGCATAAAGGAGACAAAACAAACATAAAACAAAAATGGCTTATTCTTGTCGTTCGTCGACGACGCGAGACTGCGCTCGTCTCCACAAGATACTTCATTCAACCCCACGACCATTGTAAAGGGATTGCAAAATGAATACTACACCGAATCTTGGCTTTGATTGAGCTATTTTATAGGTCAAAACTCGTGAGCGAACATTTATCGTGGGGCTATTATATTCAAGCCGCAAATGGGGTAATAAATTCTATTGCCTAACATGAAACTTATTCAATGTGATCTTTTGTAGGAAGCCAGGTATTAACGTGTAGTAAAGATTGATTTCCTAATTTTTTTTGTAAGGTGTTTTAATTTACTGCTGATTTGTAACACGGGATTTAAAATTACATTGGCACCGTCTCTCACATATACATGTATTTGACACTGTCTTTGTTACACTACTCCTAAATATAACAATTAACTATAAAATGACCTTTTGTGCAGAAAATAAATTTATTTTGAATGTGAGATTAAAAGGTGGTAATGTGGTCCCTGCACGTATTGACCTCCTTTAATTTTTCCTTATTCTCTTATACAAGTTCCTGAAACGTATTATATTACGATTGGTATATTAGTCCAAGATAGAATACATTGCAAACATGCTTTTTATTGCACATAAGAAAAAGATTTATATTACATAAGACAAGAACAATGGGCGGCCTTATCGCTTAGAAATTATCTCTTCCAGGCCACCTAGGTATGTACAGAATAATTTGAATATAAGAAAGGCAGGGGGCTTACCAAAGAAACTTTAAAATATTAAATGTAACATATGAATATATAAAAATAAATAAATTTAACCTAGTAAATGTGCCATGAATACCGCATTAAATTTCTGAATGTTATGGTATTGTTGTTTGGTGCTTTATAAAGTGATTTGATTTGAATTGAACGTGACCAAATTAGTTTTACCCAAAACCAACGTTAAATAGCCGTATTATTTGTTTATCAGGAAGTTGTAACGAGTACGGCACGTTTGGTTAGTTTTTTCGTGCGCTATATTTATTTGTATTCCACAGTTTTGCCTTATAGTTATTCTGGATGCCCGGTTGCATAGATTCTAGTTGTTGAACTTCGGAAACATAGATTTTAACAGAAATTTATCCCAAAATTTCATTATTTCAAAAAAACATGACGTTTTCAGAGCGAAATGTTCCCTTATCAGAAACCAACTTCTAAGATATGTGCTTGTTTTCATACAAACAAATTTTCATGACAATATAATTCGATTCCGTTAGGTATATACAGTCTCAGAAACGAATAAACCGATAATTGCTGAATCTTTTTACGTGTAAATAAATATATTTATAGACCAATGGTATAAAATTTTACATGCAAAAACAATATTGAGGCCAAATTACCACCTTCGCTTCTAGCCTAAATCGTTTATATGAGACTCTTTTTGCCTGCCAGTGATTCATCCAGACTCCTAATATGGTCTTTTGTGGGTTTAAAAAACTAAAGTTAGTTTTTTATGATATTTTTTTTAATTGTTGATTTATCAACTCTAATGTTTAACGGCATAAGTCGTATACTCTGTAAGTCAAATTGAATAAATAAATAAACTACATCTTCAAGAAATTACTGCTTATCCTGGTTACTGATTTAAGCATTATTAGAAACTGCATAAATTTTGCTTTTATACTTTCACATTCATTTAGTAGGTCCCGATTTATTAATATGTAAGGTAACTTGTAGCTTTCTCCTCTAATGGTAGAGTTGACTGTTACTAAGCTCTGCGGCCCTGCAGCCTTATTGTCTAACTTGAAATCCATGACCAGTGAACTTCAAACCGATTACCAGTTGTAGACCCAGTCAGAATGTTGTCGGTATTGTCTAAGGTATTCAACTGGTCTTCGGTTTCAGCTATTTACACAATACGAATGTGACAATCGAAGTCCAGGCTAGGTTTGAAATGCCAAACTGAAGCCGATTACGATTACCAGTTGAGTTAGACAATAGAGCCGCTGGCCTTAATAGGTTAATCCTAAGTTGTAGAGTAATAAGCAAAATCTTTGCCGTCAAATGTAATAGCGGTACGTGATCAGATGGTAATCACACATAACATAGAAGTTACTAATAGTTTCACCATGTTTATTCGCACAATTTTATACCTAAACTTAGATATATGCAGAATATAGCGATTTTCGTTTAATGTTTGTGAGAGAGAGGTATGAAATTCTACTTTTCCCTGGTAGTTATAGTTACACGCTTGACAGAGTGGCTGTAGGCGTCATAGCATGGTGGTGGCTTGCCCCACTATCCAGCGCCAATCCTCTTGCGTCGCTGCCTAATTGGTACATTTGTGTAGGGGACCGTTCAGGGTAAATTTAATTGGTCTATCCAGCGTATTGGTGATCTGCGGCGTGCTCTTGTCTTGAACCACAAGGCGTCCCACAGATGCGTCCTCACCACATTTCTAGAGAGTCGACCTTCTTTTTCGCAGTTATTCTCAATGTTCAAGTTTCATCATCTTAGAGGAATATGGGAAACACTAAAGCCCTGTCGTGTTTTGTGGATTTTGATATGCGCCTGTTTCTCAATATTTTATGCAACCTATCCATAGCCAACCGCGTGATTAACATGCGCCGCATATGATATGCTTAGATCCTTCGTCGTCGGGTTCCCCACTCGGGCCACTAAAAGGACAGTAATGGGGAAGAAGAAAAACAAGGACGAGACTCTCATAATCTAGTCGAATCAGCATAGAGTAGGATTTTAACGAACCCGCATTTTAGCCCCTTTGGCAGAGTTCGTTTAGTTCTAATTTAATTATTAAAGTGATATAGCCTATATTAAGATATCCTTTCAGGCTTTTTGGGACATTGTAGAAGTGGAAAATTAGCAAAATGATTGTTATGATTACGAAACATCCCGCTCACCAAAATAGCTCGATCTAAGAGAACTTTTATTACTTTTAGTAATTTTGTGTATGTAATAAAATCAAAGTCTGTCTGGTTGTACAATATTGAAAAAAGTTGAGTTACGTAATTACACCTTAGCAGATATAATAACAATAATTAATTGATTAATAAACACTTATTAAATACATTAAACAAACCTTAACGTTCACTGTTCGGCTACGAAATTAACCGTCAGTTCAGAGGTTGGTGTGTGGCAGTCGCCGAACTTCATTAAATTCTACCTTCATACCTCCTCTTCCGTTCATAAAAGTTATGACAAGTATGAGGATAGATATATCAATCTATTGTTCAAGAGTGCTTCAGAGTTCACGCTTCATATTCCAACTCATTCTGGATCAAAGCTCTTCGATAAAGACTGGCTTTAAAACAAAGTTTTCCCGCGTTTGCATTATCCGGCAAGTTATGCCTACTTAGTTACTCAAATGTCAAGCCTATAACATAAAGTTTTAGTAAGAATATCTATAACTATGTTCCTGTAGACTTGAGACTTATATTGACCGGCTTAAATTTATATTTCAGTTGTTTGCTATAAAACCTACAATGATTCAAGTGGATAATTTCAAACGGCCGTCGCCATCACCGTCTCGGAGCTCAGTACGGAGCGACAGCCGCGTGTTCCGGCAGCCGCGTGTGATCCAGGTGAATCGTGATGCCGCGACCATGATGGAGGGCGAGGGGCACGTAGGCGGCGCCAGCGGCTCTGGTATCGGCGCCGCACCCGACTGCGAGGCCCGCCACCACGCCGCACACTTCCGCTCAAGAACATTCAGCGACGGTTTCATCCGCAACACCAGCCTCGAACTCCTGCTCGGCGTCGACTGCGAAGCCTGCCTCGCGCTCGCCGCGCAAAGACAATGCCTCGACGAACACATATCAAAACCAGACTTCGATCTTGTATGCAATTGCAACGTTCAACAGAACAATTACGTAAATTGTCATCGAAATATCGGGGAGCAGCGAGGTCATACGCTCAATATTTACGACCTGGAAAGAATTAAAAGGGACACCGGACGCAGCCAGATGACGATAGGCTCTCATCGCAGTTTGGATCGCAAATTCAATAAAAGCAAAACTATTGGCGTTTCGAACTATATTTCCAAGCAGCTTATATCGTACGATCCCCGAACTTCTCTCGTGCAAAAAATAAAAAGGAAAATATCTAATTTAAAAAAGATCGGCGGAGACGCGATATCGAAGAAACATCAGAACGCGGTCCAACTAGCCGAGATAACATCGGGCTCGACGAGCTCTCTCAAGAAACTATCGATGCTGTCACTGGCAGACAAGCAAAGGAGGGTAAACAGTCAGACTTGTATTTTTTCTTCGTCGGGACAAGGAAAAGAAGACGTTAAAAATACTCTATCGACTTACGCAAACTTTTCCGGCAACGTAGACCAATGTTTCGATAGACTTAGAGACTGTAACTTAAGCTCCGACGTTGTTAAGAGGCCCGTCTCGAAAATGGTTAGAATGCGGAGCTTCGATAACAACGCTGAACTGATAAATAGACACTCTCCGGGGATGGAGATGAAATTCTCTACGCTGGATAATCGGAGTCGATGTCGTGGTATGAAAAGGCAGATGTCTTACAACGATTTTCCAAGTGACCGCTTCAGAGATAGATTGTCGGAGAGCTGGGCACGCGACGAGGGCACCCTCGAGTCTCGGAGCACGCGGAGTGATCTGGTGAATGACGATGCACAAACTTTTATAGACGGGGAGCTGATGACGTGCGGCGCGCGCCACGCGCACTGCACGTGCGAGCCGCGGCAAGACACGAGAGTGCCTTCGCTCTTCTATGACTCACATGTAAGTTATATAAAAAAATATAAATAATAAAGAATGCTGGACAATCCACACAGCATTATCTAGCCCCGAGTTGTTTCCAATTGAAAAAACAAAAATTAAAAACTCTTTATTTGCATAAATACACTAAATGTAGGTAACACTTAGAAAAGGAAAATTCTTAAAATTCAATGTGACATGGAAATAAAGTATTTTTTTTGATTCCATTCGCTTCGTTGAGCAAAGCAAAAAACGACGAATAAACCCTTTAGCCCGTTAATTGTTACTTTTCGAGTTGAAGCAAAACAATCTAATAATGTATCGTAAAGTAAGCCTTTTTGCAGAGGAAGGTTTTGACAATTTGTTGGAATTTATTTACTTTCAATTTTCGCAACTCACTTGGAGTTTTTTTTGTAAGAACGTATACATTGCCTTTTTAAAGATCATTAGGTAATCTCTTGTAGCTGTGGGCACAACGAGTTCATGTTTATTTCTAGTATTCACATTGCATACCTCGATATTTTTATAAAACCGTTTCATTATTCTAAAATCGTTCAAAAAGGTTCCATTACTATGTTAACCTTCTTTCCCCACGTTTTCAACCTATAACCCTCTTTAGAACAGCTGAGTAAAAGGGTGATGTTGTAAGCAGAGCAAAAAGCGCGGGATTCCCGCCCCGGCGCCGGACGTGACGGAGCGCGGGCGCGGCAACGGCACCCACTGCAGCGCGTGCAAGTCGCCGCAGTGGCTGCCCACTGGAACTGCTTCTAGCACCAGCCACAGCTCCACCACCACTGGAAACTCCTCCCGTAAGTCACTGTAACTATTATCATCGCTAAGATTATCAGGGGTAACTAGCTGCGCCCCGCTGCGTTACCCGCGATCAATTTGATTGGGTGATATTTACGTTTTTTCTTTCATAAAAACCTTCTCCCATAGTAACAAACGCAACAAAAAGAATAATTATTATATAATATAGATTAAGACTGCTGTCCAGGGACCACGATGCAAAACGATGGAAATTAAGGAAAATAAAAACATAAGCTACTTATTCAAGTCTTTTTATCGGGTATTTATCGCGTACCTCATAGTTTATTTTTTACTACACGTTTCCATCGCGTTGCAGTAATCGTGGTCACGGGGTGACTCAAGAAAAGGTACGTTATAATTACGCGATGTAAAATATTTACGATGAATAGCAGGGCTTGCCCTCCAATTGATTAAAATCATCCTTCAAAACTTATAGACCTCGAAGCCACCTTCAGTTTCGCCACAGATACCACTCATCATCCACAATCCCTGCTGAATAAGAGCATTTGACCGTTCCCTAAAACTGGAAGACTGAGCCTTAAAGACAAGCTCTACTAACAGCCACTCTAACACCACAGTAAACTCTTTCCCGTGAGCAGTTACTACTCCATCATCCCCATCCAACAAGATACAAGTTGCCATAGCGCTGCCTACGCCCATACAAAACCCAGTCATCCAATTCCCCTTAAGTCCATCATGATCCTCCAAGACTTGGAGGATCAACGACCTCCAAGACATGTCTTGGACGACAAAGTCATGACTTTGAGCTATGGGTTATTGACTCCACCCAAAAGTCAAAAGTCTGTAATATCTGTTGAACATAGATGCGAAAACCCTAACGAAAACCCACGGCGACAACTCGTCTGCAAAAAAACCATAAGCAAATAGTTATGAACAATTTTTCAGAGCAAATAGAAAACTTTGTGGGAAACTCTGCTAATTACCAGCGATCGATGTTTCTGTCTGAATAAAAAAATACAAAAGAACATTTCTGACCGTAATCTGCTCCGCTATATCCTCTGTGAATGCCGTGATGTTTGCGTTTGGCAGCGAGATTAACGGATAACCCGTAACGAACGGATCGCCAGTAACTTACATACCTATCTGTTTTTACAGTAACCATTTCAATGGGCTTTTATTTTTTAGGGTTTTGCCATCGGTTGCGAAACCCTTATGAAATCGCTTTGGGTCTGTTTTGTGTTTTGAATCCTTAATATCTCAGAAACTACTGCAGCTATTGACTTGAAATTTGAAATAATAATACATTTTGTGCGCCCGCACATATTTATAGAAAAATAAATGAAAATAAATGAAAAATCAAAATGAAGATTTTCCATACAAATTTTGAAATCGAAATTTTAAATGGAACCTACAAAGTCGAAAGTGGTATCAAATGAAAGGTACTCGTTTGTAGATTTCAAAATAGTTTTTGAAATTTCGGTAGATTTCATACTTTTTAAAATATTTTGAAAATGGTCAAAAAAATGACCGTCCCCCCCCCTATCTCCGAAGATTGCAGAGCGATCGACGTGATATGTACCAAGTGTTTGTAGGTATTGATCTATATTTTATAGGAAAAATATAGAGAAGTCTGTAAAAATAATACTTTTTGAAATATGGTCAAAAAAGGGCGGGAAAAATTTCTAAAGGGGTGACTACCCCCCCGAGTTGGGTATCAAATGAAAGGTATTGGTTTGTACATTCCAATGCAGTTTTTGAAATTTCGATAGGTTTTATACTTTTTGATATATTTTGAAAAAGGTCGAAAAATTGACCGGTACCCCCCCTCTATCTCCGAAGATTGCAGAACGATCGATTTGATATGTACCAAGTTTTTGTAGGTATTGATCTATATTTTACAGGAAAAATATAGAGAAATCTGTAAGAATAATACTTTTTGAAATATGGTCAAAAAAGGGCGGGAAAAATTTCTAAAGGGGTGACTACCCCACCGAGTTGGGTATCAAATGAAAGGTATCAGTTTGTACATTTTAATGCAGTTTTTGAAATTTCGATAGGTTTTATACTTTTCGAAATATTTTGAAAAAGGTCGAAAATTTGACCGTCCCCCCCCCCCTCTATCTCCGAAGATAGCAGAGTGATCTATATAAAATGTACTAAGCGTTTGTAGATATAAGTCTATATTTTACAGGAAAAATATAGAGAAGTCTGTAAAAACAATACTTTTCGAAATATGGTCAAAAAACGAATTTTCATACAATGGGGGCTATTTCATTGAGAGCAATATCAAATCAAAGGTATGGATTTCGACAATTCAAAACAGGTTTTAAAAATCGTCTAAGTTTCATACTTAGTGAAATACGTAAAATAATTGTAGGTACCAACCCACTTACCTACCCACTAATCTCTATAGTAACTGTAATAGTAGGGTTCCACAGCGCCACGAAGCCGTTGTTACCTAAACGACAAAAGTTCAAAACCCTCGGCGCGCGAGTTACACTCGCACTTGTCGTACTTGTTTATGTTGTGTTTTGTAACATGTTGTTTTATATAGTTATCACCTTGTGCACTCAACAGTGTTTTGTTTTATTTGAATATAAAATAATACATATAAAATCTTTATTTGCATCACAAATTCAACAATATACATATTTGATGATGACGCATGACAAAGATAAACAAACACTAATTAGTACATACCTGCTATAGTAAAAAATTAACATAATAATTATAGCTTTAACTTTAATTATATTCTTATTCATACGATAAAGTGCGTAAAGATATATATAAATAAATTAATACAATATTTTTCTGCCGAAGTAGACAGCTTTCTGAATAACATCACTGAAGAGGTCCAGTAGTTGGAAGGCAAAATCGCATTCCCAACTCTAATCTTATTGAAGTTGCGGACACCTGTATTAAGTAACATTGTTATATCATTAGTTTGTTTCCCGTACGGTCAAATACACAACCTGGGCTAGCTATGTTAAATGGGGATAAATATTTCCGTCAAAAGAAATTTAATGTTGAATTTTGAATAGTAATCGAGCAACCGACACTGACAATAAAAAACAGATTTTTCGATTCTCTTGATCAAAAAGTGTGTCATTAGCTTAGCGGGCGTCAAATTAGAGTTTATGCTCTAAATTTAAAATATATTTTCTTTTAAATTTTTGTCCTTAATCAAAAGCCTTTTTGGCCGCCAACATAGAATTTTTTTGTTGTGCACAAAGAACCTACATTTTAGTAGAATTTATTTTTAAACACCTTTTTTGGTTGATGGATTCCGGTTGCTAAGAAGAGTTATACTTACCTCCATGATAGAATGCGTACGTACTTTTCGATGCAGAGGTTTAAGTGCGAACTCTTTGTGTTTACTGCATATTGAATTAAACCGTATCAACTTCTATTTAAATTAATGAGAATTTCAATTAGAACAGTATTATACTAACTACAAACTATTTTATTTATTTATTTTATTTGTTGCGGGCAAAAGCATGTAAAATTATATTAAAAGACAAATCTCTGAAGAAAAAAAATTTAAATGTGTATACAATTTTCCTGGTTAAGTTTTGATTGTTTTATTTTCTAGCAATCGAAGTAAATTGTCTGTTTAACTCGGGTCAAAACCACCCATTATAACTCAATATTTTCACCTTTCTTCGCTATGCTCGGGAATTTAACAACCTCGTATATAATGGCGTGCTCTAGTTCCATGTAAAAAGTAGACTGACTGAGAGATCTTTCAGTAATAAAGTGACGTTGTAAGGTAGGTAGGTAGGCCAGCGAGTTATATTGATATCGCGCTTTCCGCTTTTAAGCTTTATTATGTACCTATTAGCTAGACATTTTGTATGCTGGTATACCTAATTACTAGCAACATTGCCAGCACAACAGCATTGCAGTGGGTAGGTGCTAACGTTGAATGTGCAACATTAGCCATGGCCTATTTATGCGGCTGCAACCACGCGCCTGTTTTACTAAAGAAGTGTTAATTTATCATTCAAAACTCAGGCCGTTACACACACATGCTGGTAAATTATTAATAAGGCAACTTTCAACGAAGGCTTTTCATTTTCGGCATGCTGTCAAGAATCTGAATTAGTTTTGAACCAACGTCGCGGTCCCGCTTCGAGAGTTTACAAAAGAACCCAATACATTTAATAATCTACTAGCTATCATTTCAGCTTTGTCGTATTCCGAAGACAAAAGATAATTCTGGAATTTTCGATTGACGCTGGATTGGAACAGTTTTCATGCGCCAGATCGTTTATGTGGTTATGCGCAAATTTTCTTTTCAAATAAATTTGTCAGCTGGCTTGACTAAGCCGCAAGTTCCGCGCGTTCCAATGTGTTCACACATTTGTTCGAGAATCTGAATCCAGCTAAAAACTACCTTTATATCGAAAATTACTTGCTTAGATTGCTTGTAGCGAAAGATGCTCACATATCCATATATCTACTTACCTTTTCAAGCTTTTTATTAAAACTAGCTGGCGTGACTCCGCACACATATTTTTATTTTAACCTGGAAAGGATGTGTTGCAAAAAATTAAGCTACATTAATAGGGTACCTGGAATGTAGGTCATTGGAAAAAAGGAATGAAATAGTTTCACACTAATATTACAATCGATAGTTGATAGTTTGGCTGTTAAAATGTAGGTTACCTTTTCACCCCTGAACTAAAAAAATATCGGGAGTTAAACTTTGCAGGTAAAAAATCCGAGAATAGAAGTACATACTTCTCTTCTCGGATTTTTTGGGTAAAACTGTTATTATCACAGAAACGGAACGAATTAGAAAAGAACTATTATTTACAATTGAGCTAATTATAAACTGTTGTAAACAAACTTCAGGTAGCTCAACTGATCCCTATCATTACCAGTCGAAAGCGTCTCCATGACGTTGGCTGCATTGCATCGCTGCAAGGGAATGCTGATGCGCTGTGACAGATACTGACCATGTCTTGGATTAACACAATTATAGGCATCACTTCCCAATAAGTAGCACAACAATCGTTATATCTGAGCTGTCTATAGTTTGCTTTTTATTCTGGGAAAGTACCAAGCCGCGTGCAGAATCTAGTATTTCTCGATTCAAACCGTTTCTCAGTTTGACAATAAATCAATGCGACTCCGAAAACAAAAGTGCGATGGCTGAATAGGCCTGGTTACGCTTATTTTATTGAAAGCAAAACAAAATCCATTCCTTTATGCCTCGCGTAGACCCCTGCTACACATTTCGTAGACCCTCTACGACACGCTACAGAGTTGTAGCCCCTCTACGGCGCGCTAAGTTATAATAACCCCTCTACGAACTTCAACGTCACCTACCTTGAAAGATTATTTTTCACATTCTCTATTAAGAAAAGCCTTAGCCTCGTATTAGCTAGGATACACATAAATAACCATTTTCATGGATGCTCCATAGTAAAAGATGTAGAATAATAGTTATTTTGTATAAGAGATAACGATACGTTTTTATACGAACTGGAATAATTCACAATGGTTATTATAATATTGCCAATAGTCATTATTTATCTTAATACGAGAATTAATTCGAAACTACGTCTAAATAGTCTCGATCGGATTATAAAAAGGGGAACTTACAGTCGGTAAAAACATTTGCTGTTTATAAATCCAAGTGTTCTGCCTCACCTCTCTCTTTAATTCACGGCATTCCGATATCTTGGAAAATTGGATTGCAGATGATCGTAATCACGCCTTGCAGAGTTGCTTTCATTTATCAATGCCACTTTGAAATAATCTGCCGTCGCTACAGTTCCACTTTGTACCTCGGCGATGGCGACTAAACTTTGGATCACTTTGGAAATCTCTATTTTTGCTTTAATATTAGTAGGAATCATTAATAAAATGTCATAATATATAATATCGGCTAGGTATATATTTCGATTAGACCTTGAATCTTGAATATACAACGCATTTCACAAGCGCGTGAATACTGTAAAAAAAAAATATTCTGGTAATTTACATACTTACTAGGGTAATTTTTCCCATAGTTTTTGCACAGAACTACTAGAAATAAATAAATATCTTAACTTATTTCCGTGTTTTTCTGTCCATAGTTTCGGTAATTTATTAATATGCAGAGGGTGCATAAACAATAAAACAGAAATGAAAATCAAACGAGTTGTTCCACTTATGACTATACAAATAACAAAACTTCGCATTATACAAAACATATGTTCAGACCACAGTACTCCAGAGTATCTTTCATTCATCATCATCTTCATCACCAGCCTGTAATAGTCCACTGCTGGACATAGCGCCATAGATGGCATTATCATTTGGGGGTTATTGCCCATAATCCCCAAATTATATATATCTTTCAATCACTTCTCAAGAAAAATACTTATTTCATTGGGAACGGTAAAGCGTTTGACCGCGACACAGACCGCGATCACTTAAAAAAGTGGAGATGTAGCCAAAGATGGAGTACGCTTTCTCAGAAGTAACCTATTCACTCGAGATCTAACAACTCAGATTGTCCTCAATGGGAAAAACAGACGCAAGAAGGCGAACGAAGGTCGTTCCACTTTTTACCGGTAAACAAAAGTAGTATGGAATAAAAAAATTCAAAAAACTTTATTGCTCAATAAATATGTATTATTGCAATCCTTTAAACCTAGTTCTATTTCCCGTATTTTTTTCCAGCTTATTCTTCAACATATACCTCCTCTAAAGTTTTCTACTTTTTTCTGTCCTTTGCAATGCGGTTCAATGTCGGGTCTACGTACTTTAAAAAAAATATTTATCAACCCGTCGTTTGTTTGGCCTGCCGGCTTTTTTTCTTCCTCTAGGGTTGTTTGTATGTTCTTAAAATTTCGTTTTACTTTTAATCTTTTATTGTCCAATCTCTTCTTATGACTCTGATTACACGCGTTTCCATCCAACAAAGTATTTTGTGGTGGAAGAACACCAACTTTAGCTTAACGTGAGACTTCATCCGGGCGAGTGCGGCAACGCGCACACTGTGGGCGCGTAATTAACCCGCTTACATTCATAATGAATTCGTCAAACTTATAGAAATAAATACTAGCTCTAATTTAGTTAGAGCGTTGTAATTTTCTATGATAATAAACCCTTTTTTTCCAAATAAAAAAAATTCGTAAAACTGCGATAGTCGTTATATTAAAAAAGTAGTATAGCCGATTAAACAACGTATAATGAGAGAAAAAGTGACGGTTAGCTATGATCCCTCAGGTTTCTCAGTATGGCACCGGCGCTGGTGCTGTGTAGCCATCCTGGTGCTGGTGGCTGGAACAGCGTGCGTGGCCGGCCCGCTGGCACTGCGGGCCTCCCCAGGAGCACCCCTGCATGAGAGACTGAGGCTTGCGGAGCGCCTGCTGCATGATACGCCGCTCATCGATGGCCATAATGACCTGCCTTGGAATATAAGGAAGTTTTTACACAATAAGATTAAGGATTTTAGGTGAGATTTGGACTTATTCATAATTTTTTTAATTAACTTTTTGATTCGGGATTACTCACACCAAACATAACGTACAGAAAAGTACCCGTGCCGGAGCTACACTAATCGACCGCTAGGTACACATTTTCGCGATATTTACCAATCCGTTACGTATAACATAATTATATGGTATAAATTTTGACGTGTCTAATTGCTTATTTTATAAGCCTAAAGAAATAAAGTTATGGAAATCTAAAATCATAATTGATAACCACACATCACAAAACAAGGTAAAACTTTGTTAACTTTTTTTCGTAGAATGTCAATATATTTTCTCTTCATCTCTAATAAACTCTAAAAGTTTCTGTTATCAAACATTTTACATCAAAGAGCCCTCTTGTCTAATAAAATAACCCTCATCTGATTGAAACGTTTGTACCCAAAAGCCGTTTGGTTCACGACGCCCAGCGCGTTTTTATTTGCTCGACATTTTTCCAGTAGATAGGGTATACAACGGAAATAAAAAGTGACCAGTATGAGAACACGTGTTCTGACGAAAAACCGGAGTGGTGTGAGCAGGGGCGTGAATTCCCCGAGCGTGTCGCCGCGTCGCCGCTGTCCATTGGAAAAGTAGCATTTACAAATATACTGGCTAGCAAATATATAACAAATTCGTTTTCGCTCTTTCAACACTGGCGAAGTGTTTGCTTTCCTTTGAAGCGTACTTTTTGTTTCCTTCTCTGATACGGTCCCAAGCTTCAAAGCTTTATATTTTTTGGTTGTTTTGGAATCCTATTTACATCCCAATCAACTCCATTGCGTATACACGTCATTCCATTTTTGCTATTGAAATCCACCTGTAGATGGATAGCTATAAAAGCTCATCCCATTTTCCGAGCTGAATAGCTTCGCATAAATACATAGCAAGTAGTGTTTCTAAATAACAACAGCAGGAAAGCATTTCTCAAACAATAGCCGAGGAATGCTAGTTTACATACATACTGATTCCCTTTCAGTTTATCGCGTAGCAGACACGTACAAAATGTAGCAACAAACCAAACTCACTTCAGGAGTTCAGACCCACTAACGACTTTGAGAACTTCTGCTAGTTGAGCAATAAAGTATACTTAGTTGCTAAAGGGAATTAAAGTAAATCAGCTCCCATTCGATTTTTCTCGTTACACAATTTACCGCTTGAACTAACAGGTGTCTCAAACATAAGATTAACAACAAAGTAGAGCGCTCCGAACGAAACAAATAAATTATACCAACTTCCCTGCTTTTGGCTAATGTTGAATGTTGACGGATGTCCTGGCCCGGAGCCAAAGCCGTTCCCAGCGCGTGTGCACAGATTCGATTCCACTCTTTCATTTAAATATATTTTTCTTATTTGATATTTATTTCACAAAGATTTAATCTCGGTATAGAATATACATGGGATAATATCCTTAGGGACGAGGAATGCCTCAATTACACTTGGTACTTGTAATTTGCTCATGTTTTGATACATAAACAAGATAACATACCGCTGCAAATATTAGTTCTCGTGGGACTTGTAATATGCTTTGTGACAGCAATTCCTAGAACATGGTCAGGGCTATTTATGTTACAACTGGGTGTTATTTATTACTGTTAATAGACAATCCCCTGAGACTTCTAAGTTCGTGTTAAATTATTCTATTCTCTACACTATCGCGTCCTGCAGATAACATATCATTTAACTGCGGCTACTCTCACACCAAATTTAAAAGATAATAATAATAATGCTGGACAATCCACACAGCAAGATAAGACGGAACTCTGGGAATAACAAACTGATGCCAGTTTTCTAAACATGAGTGGCGTGGACTGGTGTTGTCTCAGTAATTAAAATTACCTCAAAATGACGAAAATAACGTTACTAATCTATATACATATAAAAAGTGACTTGGTGATCCAGACACGGGTTTTCGATAATAAGTAGTGGCGGTATAATGAATGAACTTTTTTATTTGGTCATCAGCTACTAGAAAGATTTTTGCAGTTACCCTAATTAATTTAGTTCTACCAGTACATTGAGAAATAAAATAGGTTGGTTGGTAAACCATACTCAATCCACCTCTGTAGCTCTACAAGTTTAAAGAAAAAGTTTTGTTTTAGTTTCGATGAAGACTTGCGGACGATATCGCCTTGGGCGACGAGCTCCTGGAGCCACACCGACCTTCCCCGTCTGAAGCAGGGGCGCGTCTCCGCTCAGGTAAGCTAATACAACTATTCTCATTTCGCTTCATCTTTATCTTACTGGATGTAGCTCTTGTAATTAATCTTTTGAAAAATTGGCTTGAAACTAGTTTAAACGTAGATCGTACTAGATCTTTGCTAATTAGACTAGGTTCTTGGGAAGACAAAAGTTTGTTACGATTTAGTGATACATATTTGTAGGAATACTCTCTAATAATAAGTTTTTACGATCTGTAACTGTTCTTTTGTTGCCTGAGATAAATGATTTATTTTTATTAATAGCATCTCATTTCTATGACCACGGGCCTTATAGTGACCCAATTTTTTGGGAGGCAAGCGTGGGGTCTCAGCCAACATTATTATTATAATTGAAATTACAATCAAATAATAAATAAATATTGCTTGACACTTCACACAGTACATCAAGCCCCAGGCTAAGCAGAGCTTGTGCTGAGTACTTTATTATTATACATATAAAACGACCAGAGAATCTATAACAAATATCTATAGATTGTACAAAAGTTGGTCTCGAGGCGGAAATCGCAATCTCCTGTGTCGCAAGCGAACCTTCATCCGCCGCGCCACAGGGGTCGCCATAGAAATAAGACTATTATTTACAATTGAAATAATTGAGCTAACTTCTGACTATTGCAAACAATCTACAGGTACCTCAACTAATTTGGATGTATAGTAAACAATTTTTTTTATTATGTTAATCTTTTATCTTGCACCCATAACACAAGCTCTGCCTAATTTTGGGCTTGATGGTGCTATGTAGGTATTAGTATATATTTTATACTTAATAGTTCTTACTTAACCTTCATTTAATCCACAATCTCATAATGATGACGTGTCGTTGTGTGTATTTAATTATCGCAAAAGCCCAAAAGACACCGATTCATCTGTTTTGTTAATATCCCAGGTTATGGTCTTAGGACTGTCTAGCGTTATTCTTTCGTTGTAAATGTATTACTGTTACTTACTTTATATCAAATAAAAGAAGTGGACTTGCGTGTATTTAAACCTATATCTATTGTTTTTTAATCTTATTAGAAGTAGGTACCTAGCTGGAATCTCAATGTATGATTACCCATTAAGTTACATTTAACGGATATAAATTTATCTCGGGAGGTGCGGTACAATGAACTGAAATCGAGCGATAGCGCGGTAGTTTCAACTTCGCCGCACAAACCAGGAATCCTACCTAATCGTGCCTATTCTAATTAATTTTTGGGACCAAACTTTATAACATTGATTAATTAGATCATAGTTTTTATACAATATATATGATATAAACATTGAATCCAAGTACATTAAGATTAAGTAGACTAAGATTATCCATAAAGCAAGAGCGAAATCCCGTTACACTGGTATTTCCATATTTTAAAGGGGATTTCCAAAGCGATTAAAAGATTTGTATAGATTGTGTTAAATAAATAATCTATTTTATTCTTATTAAACTAATTTAAAATATGAGAATGAAAACTCAAAACCGCGCATAAGATCCGATGATCATGAATAACAATTATAACTAGAGAAGGTTTATCGTGCAATTGTTACTCAATATTTTAATTCTTATGTTTCGCAATGTATTTCTTAAAAGTAACGCCAGAATCTATTCATTTAGCATAAATTTAATCAAGAGACCTATAAATTTTAGATACGCACGGAGATAGCCTTTCCTGGTACCTTACAATGTTTCATCAAAATTTGTTGAAATGTTTCAGATTTTAAAGATTTATTTGATAAAATATCCTGACTTCTTCGTTGATATATAAAACAGATAAATAAATAGCCATTAAATCAGTTTATTCAGACGTTCCTTGTTATCTGACCGCTAGGCAGTTTTCAAGTCAAAATTAACTAATTAAAATTAATTAATATAAAACCAAAACTTAAGTAATTACGACATCAGTTTACTCTTAGTAAGTGCAGCAATAAAAAATAATTATATATACTCTATATTATTTATATTCTTATACTCTATATTAATTATACTCTTTTTCATACATCTTACTCATTTACAATGAGATCTTGCATTCTTCATCGATACTTTCATGGTTGACCCTCGGAAATAAAAGCACTATTCACAACAATTATAGTTGTTTAACAAGTCAATCATAAAATACGAATGACGTTACTTTACGATGATCAAAGACATCTCAAACAAATTGGTGATATAGATTGATCAATTTTTGTTGTGTAAAAACAATCTTAATGTCATGAAAGTATGAATAAGTTCGGAAGGAGTCTCATAAAAAATAAAAAGAAGCACTCGGTACACTGACATACTGTCTATGATTCCAATAGTATGTCAGTCGCCGCCATAACGCCCATAGACACGAACCTAATAACATAATTTATACAAATCAAAACAAAATGAAAAACGCCGTCTTGTGTGGTCAGATGTTGCCAAAATCACAATGCGTTTGTCAATAAAAAACACCGGATCACATTTCGTAGATAAATTTCTTATTTCACCAACTTATTATTTCGATATGACGCAAAATTATTATCAACATAATAATCAAACTATAAGCACAAAATCTAGCCAGTGCTGCCAACATGTAAACATGTAAATTTTCCAGTAAGTGTGGGAGGATATTAAAAATGTTTTAATTCTCATATTTTATTGACTTTAAATTATGAATCAGGTAAATAGGCATTTCACCATCCTGGTTATATAAAATAATATGTGTGTATTCGAAATATAATTAGGATATTGAATTTCACTTTGTGATATCTATACAATAGCTTAGCTTTAGGGATACGAATTTCGAAATACCTATGTTTGTTTTTTATTTGAGTTAACCTCCAAAATAGCTGAACCCGTTTGGATAATACTTTTACTGACGATCATGCTACGCAGATGTTATATCGAAATTATCGATAGCCGTGGGGCATACTAATAGTCAATATTTTTTTCAGATTTCCGGGTGATGAAATTTGGAAGTTAAATTGAATTCGCATAATCAGAGAATCTCATAATTAAAATAATTTGAATCCTACTAAATCTAGATTAGCATGCAGTATGCATAAAGATTTTTAATGTAAAAGCATTCGTATTTTTTTATTTATTATGTATCAATAAACAATGAATATGAGAATAATGTATATTTTTTTTCATTATTAGGAACGTTTCATTGATATTCCCAGTAACAATCATAAGATGTGGCTGCAAATGTACATTTAAATAATTATAATTTTTATTTGATTTTTTTAATTATATTGGTTAGGCATTTCCATATGAACAACGTATACGAAGCCGCAGGCAGAAAATGTTGCCAGCCAGTTAATAGGCAAAAAGAATAAATTATTCAAACTAAAATTAAACATGGAACGGAGACTTTGGATGTGTTTATGTTTGTTACTTCTACACACACACTCAGAAGCCTGAACAGATTTTGTTGAAATTTCTTCGATTAGCAAATAGGGGTTACTATTTAATCCCGGGAACAATCAAATTCACTGCAGTTAGCACCATAAATATTAATAATTAATATTTTAAATAGAATTTGTTAAATTATTATTTTCATTAACATAATCCAGATTTTATTGTCACTTTCGTGCGATACTTATTGTATTAATTAATTTTAATTAGTTAGTGTAAGTGGTTGTATGACCGTTCTAATTAAATGAATAAATAAAAATAAAGCGCTGGCGTATATTGAAAATTATAAAAAGTAGGACTAATAAACACGATTACCGTGGCTAAAGCAGTACCTAAAATGATTCATTATAATTTACATATTCATATGTAAACCATTATTACGAAGAATATTTATAAAAATTATGGGTATTTTTTTCTTTTGTTGGCAACTCTCTATACACTGACACTCAATGTCATTCCGCCATTGTTAGGAATCAAGTTTGATTTGATAGGATTACGTCTGAACTTTTTTCTAAGTCTATGCTTAATGTATTTGGGCCACCAGAAGGCCTGTCCGGTACATATAGCTGTGTCGGCGGATTCTATTATAAAAACAATTCATTTCTCTTTTGTTGTGTAACTTTGATGAAAGGAGGTCAAATACTTAAAGGTTTAGACCTCCTTTATGAAAATTAAAGAACACGAATTCAAAGTTCCCGTATGATTTACGTCAACTGATACACATTGATAAACACTTTATTGAATTTTGTTAATTGCTTAAGCTACATAAATTCTCAGATCCTCATGTTTATTCTAGCGATCCTATCCATCCATGATTGTCTGGCAGAGATTGGCACTCTTGAACGATAAGACCGCAAATTATCAAATATTTTGTAAATTTTTTATTTTGTTAATTGAGATTTTGTCGATTAATTTTTTTTTAGATTTTTTCCATAAATAATCTTAATAAATAATTTGGAAAAACTGTACAGTTTTTGAAAATATTCCTTGTTTACAATAAGGTTTTTGGGTGAAATTACGAATTTTTGAGGCTACTTTGTAACGAGAATTATTGCAATCGATATGTTTCCAATATACCTTAATTGGATCAACTTTAGACATATCCAGTTACCTCAACCTGTCATATCCAATAGCCTCGAGGAAACAACAAACGAATAATACAGCTGTCATTATATTCGAAGCCAATTTATTCCCGTTCAGGATGCGACGGGCATGGTTACTATGCGACGAGTGTACCGTTGTAATGTGAATGTAATTTTGTTGTCAGTTCTGGGCTGCGTACGTGCCGTGTGACGCACAGCATCGGGATGCTGTGCAGCTGACGTTTGAGCAGATCGACCTCATACAGCGACTCACTGACAAGTACCATCCTCAGCTCACGCTCTGCACATCAGCTGAAGGTTTGTTTTTGACTCATTGAACCTTGTTATATTGATATTTTGAAAGAGATAGCTGTAACTATCCAGCACAAAATGCTTCTAGGGATGGGAGTAGACCTCTATGGATGGAACTCATTATTTATTGTGATATAAAAGACTCTACCTATGAAATGATAGTTTTGTATGGAGAATTAGAACAAATAGATTTTTCAATAGCATCGTTTTTGTACTTATGTTTTTTTTGATGCATTTCGAGGACAATTTTGGTTGTATGACTTCATTGTGATATTTATGCGGGGCCTTAATAAAAAAAAAACTAATGAATAAAAGAAATAAGACAATTTAAGTATGATGGTGACGATACATGAAAATTAAAAGTTTTTAACGTTTATTTTTTTATGATCAGCCTGTCCAAAAATGTTAGATTTTTATTGAATATTATATCCTTGCAAATATTTGCTTTAATTTGGTAGAAAACTTTTGGAGTAAAAATAAATACGTTCCAATTAAAACCGAATGCAAAAACGGTAATTTTATGTTTAAAGTCTTATTATTTTGAATAAGGCAGTTAGACTGAATGTAATTCTTTTGAGTAGGGACTTCAACTTCAACTTCTTTTTAGAATGGCACCGCTATGTGAGTAAGGAAAAACCTGCAGGTGGAACTTGCAGACATACCGTACCTTAATAGAAAAGAAATCTTACCAAAAAGTTCAGCATACTTTAATGACCACTGTAGGTATACGACTCAGTCACAACCCGTTAATTTTGAATATCGAATGCACTCAGAACGTAACTGCAGCTTCTTTATCGCATCGTTACGATATGCAAGATAATTTTTATAGGGATATGCCACCCACCTCCCTATTCCTGCCACCTAGCGGTAATGCATGCATAAACGCCTTCCGTTATGAAAGGCAGAATGCTTCAAAGAGTCACCTATAGGAAACATCAACGATAGTTTTAAGGTTCCATAACATGTTTTGCACTATGCTATGAATTGCCAGATATTTGTTTCTGAGGTTACCTTTTTATTAGATTTTGATTAATAGAGATACAGCTTATATAAATAAAAAAAAATAACTAAATAAGTAGGTAACCTAGTATTTACAATTGAAACAAATGAGCTTACTTAATAAAATATAGGTAGCTCAACTCATATTTAACTTATTTAATTTCCAATATTTTCCTATCAGGACATCGATGACTCCACTATACAGTTTTTAATCTTTGCGGTAGTCATCCCTCAAGTTAACCATAATCCTGTTCCGTTCCCAATTTTTGTACTCTATTTTTCGTATTGTGTATTTATTCATTGCTCTCGAGTGTAGTTTAGTTAGCTACATGAGCTTGGGTTTCCATTTATAAATATTAAATTAGCTTTTAACTAAAAGCATAGCAGGCTTTTAAAACTTGCAGTTATATCGCGAACTGAATTCAGGTCGATAACTAGTGCAATCGATATTGCCATCAAGCACAAATGAGCTCAAATTACGCACCTCATGAACACGATATGTCTCTGCGTGTTGAGCAATCGATTGATACAGATGATGATTGCGTAACATTAGCTTGACATACTTTATGCCTTAAGGTAGCTGTTTGCATGTTGATGTTGACAGAGGTTGTACTCGTAACTATCAACTACAGGCATTATGATTCGCCCAGACTTCTTACAAGAATTTAAAAAGTATAAATGATCAATTTTTACACACATTAATTATTAACGTTTTCATAACGATTACTAACTGTTTTAAAAATTTTCTATCTATAGGGATTATTAGGATTCTAATGGTGAAAGAATTTTTCGAATGAGTCCGTAGTTTCGGAGTTTCTTATTCAATTCAAACCAGCAATCAAATCTTTCCTCTCTACAATAAATCGGTAACCGGTTGTAAGCAGGTACTTAATGTTACAGATATTTTAGTTCTAAAATCACATTTGAAGTTGAAGAGCGATCAAAGTACATACTTTTACCTGCAGTGTTTGCAACAGTCTGCAGTTAGCTCAATTGTTTTAACTGTAAATACTTATTATAATTTGTTTGTTATTAAATTGTTAATTCCTCTGAAACAAGAGTCTTAGATAGATCCGTAAGTAAATTATGATGAACTGAATTTTGCGACAATATAATCTTATTTGGTGAGAAGCGAGATTTAAGCGCTAGATAGTAAAACCTACCGTATTCAAATCCAATTAATGGATTTCATACTGGCAGTGTGCGCTGTGTGAGTATGACGTTATGAATCGCGACGGAATACCTCGGTATATGTCTATAGATGCGACCTGCTAGGTCTGTCATTTCTGAGATTCCAGGGCGGAATCGCTTATCGCCCGACAGCCTTTAAATCGCTTTTGAAACCAATCCATTCTAATTTAATCCTCAGCCATAACGCATCTTCCAATTCCTACAAATGATCAAAACTAAGCAAAATTAATGTATAAAATACAAAATATTGTGCCTGAAATACTGAAAAAACCTTTACAAAGACCAACATTCGTGTAATTTAAACATTATTCCTCATAACAAAATTATTTTTGTAAGTCTACAAGTACAACAACCTCATCCCGACTGAAATAAATATTACAAAAGTATTTTCAAGTGAGAATGTTCGTGGTATGCATAAGCTGTGAATAACAGTTCTTTTGTAGTAGTATCCGTCTTCGTTAAATCCTGCCTGAATGCTTCATTTTTATTTATAGCGTGTGTTATTATTATTACTATTTATGAGTTTTCTAGTTTTACCTATCTTAATATGAGATAGGTAAACAGTAGTACGAGTAGTAGTACTAGAAAACTTTCCAAGAACTCTAAAGCTGTGCTATAGGGATAATTGATGTGGTTTTCTATATCTATACTAATATTATAAAGAGGAAATATTTGATTGTTTGTATGTTTGTTTGTTTGTTTGTTTGTTTGAATTGAATAGGCTCCGAAACTACTGGACCGAGTTAAAAAATTCTTTCACCATTAGAATCCTTAATTTTCCGTGATGAACATAGGCTATATAATATTTTCAAAAAAGTTAGGGATCCGCATGAAAAACTCAATAATTGAACCGTGGGCTGTATATTCAACCTCTTTTTCTATTATGGCGCGTCAGAATAGAAAAAGAGGTTGTATAGCGCACGGTGCTTGCTTTTTCTCTACGGCCAGTGTCAGTTTTAGAATGTCGAGCCAATGTCAAAAACCCCAATGCTGTTAAAAAAAGTAAAGATCCGTATGAAAACTGTGAAACCCATCGATTTAGTGTGTATAATTTCTGAAATTTTTGTTTAATACCCGTGCGAAGCCGGGGCGGGCCGCTAGTCTATACTAATATTATAAAGAGGAAAGATTTAATTGTTTGTTTGAATTGAATAGGCTCCGACACTACTGGACCGATTTGAAAAATTATTTCACCATTAGAATCCTAAATTTTCCGTGATGAACATAGGCTATAGAATATTTTCAATAAAATTAGGATTCCGTATGAAAAATATTTTTTTTGTAAAATACCCGTGCGAAGCCGGGGCGGACCGCTAGTTTTTTTATAAAATACTGATTTTCTGTTATTCGAGTACCTATAGACTCCCTGGAGTTCACTAGCGGTCACTAGCGGTGCCCTTGATCTCAAAAGTACTTACAAGGTTTCGTAATTGAAAATACTTAGACCAGACAATCTTCAGCTAAAATAATCGCTCGGGAAAAGGTTGTGGTAATTCGTTTAACATAATAATTTGAATAATTAAGCACTTGTTAAGTACGCACCCTTGTCGAGATTAGGTAGCGGTACCTGGGGAGGCTCGCTGAGGGAATATCTTTGTCAATTACATTTTTAGGGCAAATTAATTTATCTTTTGAAGATAAATTAATTTGAGGATTCTTTCAAGTTGATTGACCTGTTTGACCGCAATATAATACACAGTATACGCAGTAAACCTATCCCTATATCGTACTATTGTGTCATACTGTCGACTTATAAAATGACTAGCAGTCCCCGGCTTCGCACGGGTATTTAACAAAAATTTTATTGTTATGAGGATCTCTCAATTTTTGAAAATATTTTATATTTTATGTACATCAGGGAAAATTTGAGATTCTAATGGGGAAAGAATTTATCAAATCGGTCCCGTAGTTTCTGAGCCTATTCAGTTCAAACAATCAAACCTTTCCTCTTTATAATATATACCTAAAGATAGAAAGGAGCGTTACATTGGATCTACATTTTTAATTGAAAAGTCGCATAAATTCTGCTCTAAAAATTGTAATATAAAATACAACACAAAACATTTTAAAAGAAAATCTGGTAAAGTGAATGCAAAACTCCCAGGTTATTTGCATGAAAACCTCATTGTTTAGACTCAGCTATTAAAAATAAACCGTAGCTAATTAATTTGAATCAGTGCGAGGAATCGGCGCACTTCTTTTTTCCGCGATTGTTTTTTTATTTAAATTAACCAGATTCTGGAGAATAATTAGATGAAATACAACCGGCTAAGTGCGAGTCGGGATTGCACACAAAGGGTTAAACAAATAGGTCATCTAAAGAAAATGGCCAAACAACATTGTCATATTATTTTAAAACTTGAACTCCTTGTGCCAGTAACGGCAACAGCTTTCTAGTTTTCAAAATCACGTTTATCTTTGAGTTGTAACCTCTTTTATTATGATTTGTTTGAGTGACATTACTTTATTATCAGAGCAAATTACAATTAAATAGTCAATCCAACTTAGAACTAGTATTGAAAATTGAAACAATTAAGCTAACTGAATATTTTTGGTAACAATCTACAGGTAGCTCAACTACATCTATATCAATACTAGTTATTATTGTTGTTATAGCGACAATAGATATACCTACACACTGTGACAGGAACTATACATATTTCGGCGGGGACAGACGGATGAGGCTCGGTAATAGTTTGGTAATGGGCCCTTTGGGAGACCCATTGGCACCCTTTGGGTACAGAACTCTAAAAACTTTCTCGTGCAAAGTAGCAAGTACGTAAGTACTTTATATACCTCTATAATAGCACGTTTTTCACTACGAGCAATCGTTGTGTAAAATATGTAGTACTAGTGTATTGTCTTTTGCCCGGGTTACTAGAAGGTGAATAGCATAAACAGGGAAAGCTTGGTCTTTGAAATACTGCCTCAGGCGCCAGTTTTGCAGCTTTTTAACACTGATTTAATAAAATTGACCAAGCATAAGTAACTGTAGGTAATTCAGAATCATAGCGTTGAACTGAGTTCTATAAAGAATAAAGAAGAATAAGTGAATCAAGGATACTATTTTGAGGGTATAATTCTAGGACAAAAGTAGGTACTAAAGTTGGACGGTAAGTTTAGCCCGGATTTAAGACCTACCTGCGTTTTATTACCTGGGACGTAATATCCGAAAGCTAGATACAAACTTTTCGGTAACAGAACTTCGGAATCCGTAGTTAGGTATTGCAGGTGAGTTAGCAACTTTGATAAGGCATTATGGGAATCGGAATTGCTATGGCTGCAGTCGGTTGAAGTTTCCTTTACAGTCGACTAGATCTTTTCGCTGTAAACCAACAGTTTCTTTAAGACATTTTATGTCTGTTTTTACAAAATCAATCTAATATTGTAATCCCGTCTGACTTTGCATTCGTATTTAAAAAATCTTGTAAAAATTTTTACACACACACATGCACGTTGGATTACATACATTATTAAAGTTTTCATACGGATCCTTAACTTTTTTCAAAATATTATAGCCTTTGTTCATTAGAATAATGTTGTAGTTTGATGGTGAAAAAAGTTCAAATCGGTATATTAGCTGCCGATTCAATGCAAATTAACAATCAAACCTTTCCTCTTTATAAAATTTGTATACTTAATGTACCTAAACGAGAAAGTTTGGATATTTTGGTGTTTGTTATGCAAACTATCTGAACGGATTGGGGTAGATAATTGTTTTATAGAGGTAGCCCGGATTAACCTATACCTAGGCTCTTAGTAATATTCTCGTGTTATCCCTGAATGAACGCGTTCAAATCCGTGGGCAGAATCCAGTAAAGTCTTTTCTTTCTTCTAGTTGTATGTTTTGTTGAACGACCCTGATTTATGCATAGGAAATAGATCTCTAAGCGTTCCTGAATATGGTCCAAAGGCACAAAGCTTTTAAGAACGTTCCTTAAGACCAGACATTGATGGATGCGTTATTGGTTATTGGATATCAAGCGATCGATAGATATATTTGAGGTTATTTTGATATTAATTTGCGGTGTAATCGTATACAATGAAAACAGACTTATAATCCCAGTTAATGAAGGGTAATCCGTATTTTAATTAAGTCCCCCAATTTCGATCAGATTAAGATAAGTATTTTTACGCTTGAACAAAGCCATCGACAACAAATGAAAGTAGGTCAGTAAGGTAGGTACTTGATTGTAGCCTTAGGTATATAAAAGAAAATAATAAAGAAAGATTTCATACAAATAACGTATACCTATCTAAACATATCTAACATACAAAAACATAACAGAAGAAAAGACAGGTTTTTTATCCCTATCACATTGGGGTAAAAAAGGGCCTTAGCCGAAGTCAGAGGTCAGAGCGAAAATTTTCACATAGCATCATCAAGCCAAAGTAAGCAGAGCTCATGTTATAAACATGTGTAGGTACCTAACTACTTATGAGAAAATAACTACCCAGACCTAAAACAAATGCCTACAAAATAAACCACAGTCGTCTCTACTTGTCCTCAGACATAGTCACTGCCCACGCGAACCATCGCCTTTGTTCTTTAGTGGGTGTGGAGGGCGGTCATGCGATTGGCGGATCGCTGGGCGTTCTTCGGACGCTGTACCAAGTCGGTGTCCGGTACCTCACGCTGACCTCCACGTGTGATACTCCTTGGGCTGAGTGTGCGGGCACGGATAAGGTTGACCCTTCGCAGAAAGGAGGTTTATCGCCGTTTGGAAAGGTAAGAATGAAATATTTTGTAGGTTTTGGACAAGGTTTTGGACTACTTTGAGTTACAGAAAAATAGTACCAACTTACCCAACTGTATAGTTAATCTGTGTTATTACTTTATTCATTGGTTTCGATCTCTGAAAAACGATCATAGACAATCGTTTTTCTGAGGTTTCGATAGGAGTTTTGAAATATTTTAATTGATTTTTATAAAAAACAAGAAATGATTAGTTAATTTTTTTCATCTTTGTATATATTTCATACACGTTAACAAAAACGAGCAAATTTCTTTTTCATGGCATGTTTTTGGTTCACGCAAATTGAGCGCATCATCAACATTTACGAAATTAGTCACAATGAAACTTTGTTCGAGTGCTGAACGGGTAGGGTTGAGTTGAGTCTTCGCCTCAAAGCATTGGAATCCGAGAATCCCTTCACCGAGACCTTTGTCAGTATAGGGTTCCCTTTACTAACAGTACCTCCTTTGCCTCAACAAGATCCATTGAAAGAGATCTGTACAAGAATGTAGAAAAAAATAATATAAAAGTGATATCATGTAAGTTACCTGATATCACTTTTATATTATTTTTTTCTTCTCTTGCTCTCTTTAGGTAATGAGGCTGCATAGTTACTGGATAAGAAATCAATCTGCTTATGCAATGTATCGTTTATTTATCTTCGTTAAATATACGGTTTTTGTTTTAAGAAGAAACATAATTCTTCGACAAATCTTATTTCAATTAACACAAAAATTGGTTTTCAAAGCAAACAATCCGATTTCCCTTTCCATGCGGTTTACCGGAAAATACTTTGCTAATAATATTCAGCAACAGATACATTCCTTTGGCAAAAAGGAAAGTGACTAGAATTTCCTTTTTCTTTGGTTCCCACTTACTTGATTCATTTTTTACTCAGCAAGGCTCTCGCTAAAAGATTCGAATCTGAAAATGCAAATTTAAAAGAAACAAGACTTTCCAAGTCTGTTTAAACTGAGTGGAAAGGATTGTAAATTATGCATGCTTAAGAATCTATTTAAATACAGCTCGTATAAAATTCATCATCTGAAATGGACAATAGGATTAGATACGGTGGTCAAGCAGAGTGCGATACACGCGATACACGGAGAAAAGAACTTCGACGAAAATCGAGACGTGTTATTAGAACGAAAGCTTAAAGGTTGAGACGACGACGTCGCCGTCAGCAGACCGAGTATGCCATAATCATAAACATCCTGCACTGCAATATTTCGCTTTGTATGAACTCGGGCTGCTCGGTAGTGCATTTCTTTGTTTACCAGCGATACTTTTCGAAATATTTTCTTTTGTTAGAACCACTCGCTGCGCGTTACGCAGGCACACGTAAGAGCCATCATTACATAGTGATGGAGGAAAACAAAACTTCAGCATTGTTACTTAGTAGACGCAAGCTAGCTACAATACATTAAGTATCGTCTTACACAAAGTATTTAGTCCGTACTCAGCGAAGTGGTTAGGAAAAATAAATCTTAGTCGCGCATCTACGCAGGTTTATTTTATTTTATTGAGCATTCACTTTTATCTGCAAAGTAGTTAAATTAAGAGGAGTGAATAGTTTGTTATAGGGGTATTGTTTGAAGCTAACCGCAGAGCTTTTTTCTCATTTATAATTTATCGGTGACAGAATCGTGAATTCTGAACTCGCGGTTAAGAGAACTTTGCAATTAATTAAGCGAACTCGGCGTACAACCTTCCAACAACGTCTGGAACAATAAAGCTCTTTATTATCATCATCATCATCATCATCACCAGCCTACAATAGTCCACTGCTGGACATAGGCCTCCCCTAATGAGCGCCATAGATGGCATCATTATTTGGGGGTTATTGCCCATAATCCCCACGCTGGGCATGCGGGTTGGGGATCGCAGTTCGGTGTAGTTGTTCTGCAGAAGGCGCTGCTGCCCGCCCCCCGGTGTGTTTCCCTTAGTCGCCTCTTACGACACCCACGGGAAGAGTTGGGGTGGTGAAATTCTATGCCGGCACCACACGGCGAGTCTTTATTATATCAAACAGCTATACGGAACTCTAACTGCAAAAAATATCTTTAACATAACGACGGTCGACGGTCTTTAGCACCAGTCATAATCAAAGTGCTTTATTTCCTTTAGACTTTACAAGACTCATGGACACGTCACAAAATACAATTTACAGAAGTAATACTGGGAAATAAATAGATTTTTTGTAAAGTAAAGAAGCGAAAAAGAAATCTTTACTTGTTAGATTGGTATTTTCGAGTTGGAGTAAAACTCGTCCCAAGCCTTTTTATCATCCCTATGATCTGATATTTTATAGTAGGGCTTTTTGCAAAGAATATTGTTTTACAATTTGTTTGTAGTTATGTTGTAGAACATTCTACCTACATTAATGAAATATTTCGCTTTATACGTTAAACATATCAAAACATCGTGAATTTGTGACATTCGAATTATTTTCACATCATAAATAGATAGGAAGTTTATAAATTAAAATTGTATCCAAATAGAATGCCCAAAAGCTCTGTTGATAATAATTATAGGCTAATCTACAAAACGGTTTGGTAAATGAGAACTCATTATGAATTTGCTTCATGAAATTGGCGTCCATTCCTCTATTCATTATAAAGTACAATAGACTCGTATTTATGGAAAATTTTCATTCATAGGTTGATTAAACAACGCGCGAAATCATTTTGAATGTAATGAACTGAATAAATATCTACCAATCGAATTATGTTACTAATAAGTACAGACTAAATTTATGATACATAGATCTAGAAAATAAATAGGCTGGAAAATACACACAGCATTATCTCGCCCCAAGCTAAGCAGAGCTTGTTTTAAGGGTACGGGTACTGAATAGAATATATTACATAGATAGATATTTTTTATAGTAAACGACCAGAATACTCAGAACAAACATCTGCAGATCGTACAAACATATGAAAAAACAATGAGAAATAGTGAGCTAAATGCTGAAATAGTGAATAAAAATTATTAAAAACATGGCCACGTAAAATATATGTTTATTTATTGAGTCTCAAGGCTATGTGCCAGGACATTAGGTACAGGATGTGTTGGCGTACGAATAAATAACAAAAATTATATATAAAAAATGTTTTATAATAATAGAGACATTGTTACATATTATTCGGTCAAAATATAGAGCTTCAGAGAGCAAGTTCAAAAAACAATTTAAAATAAAATGACTTCAAATGGGAAAAAGTACAGGATACTTGTACTGTTTCCCATTGGAGTTTCGTTTATAATATTGCCATATGATTGCCATAATACAATACGCTCGTCTGATGTGATAATCACTGTATTCAAATCATATTGTCAGTCATTGATGTCAACTTTCGAAAGACAACCTTTTTTCCACATTCTTTTTGAATTTATTTTTAAATATTTAGCATCTGTAAGAATAATAAAGAATGTATTATTATTATTAATCAAGGAACTTATACCCAACCTGGAATGTGCGTTGTCAATTTGACACTAATATAAAATAAACCTTATGTGTATGACCCTAAATCTATTATAGACAATCACTTGGTCAGAGAAAAATCCGGTCCGAGGGAGAAAGCGCTTCGACAGCCCTGTGTCCCTTTCTAAAGTGTTGCCAGGCGGATTCTTCCCGAATTTAGTAGAAGTGGTAGGAACAAATAAATTTGACATGTCTTTCTAGAAAGCATTAATTTTCGTTCTTTATATTTTCTAATATTTTCCAAGTATCTGTTAGAATGATAACATTTTTTTAGCAAATATTTGGAGACTATATTGAAATGTCAATAAAAAAAGAAAAGATTATAAGTAGAATATAAAATAAGTTAGACTGGCAGCCCGTCAGCCATATTCATTTGTTGTGATTGGTGATGCTGATCCTGAAAGGGACAGAGGGCTATCGCGAAGCTATCTCGCTCGGACCGCGTATCGGCAGCTTGTGCGCATTCCAGATGATTGGGTATAAGTTCCTTGTTATTAATACGCTATTTTGAAAATAGCTTCTGTCTTGGTAGTACTTTCCCTTACGATTATCGCAATAATCTAAGTCGAGGCTTCCGTCGATTGGGACCGCTAGGCAAAGGGACCGCGGTCCCATTCGCCGGATTGATTATTTTTTTTACTTTTCTTCCGGCGAATGGGACCGCAAACCACGTGACGTAAATCGTACATTCGTCGTCAGATACAGATCCGAAATAAATACGACAATGTCAAGTGAATAGTAGTTGCACTCGATAGCTACTTTGTTCTAGTACTTAGTATTCGTTGTAACTGGGTTGTGTCAATAAATGTTTCTCTATCTCTATCTCAATAGATTAAAGTAGGTCTAGAGTAGAAGTATACGTCTTAAAAAAACTAAAATAACCTTTCATGTACGCTTTTATTAGTCTATTTAATTGGATAGATTGGATGGCTACCGGCAACTGCAACGGGGAACTAAAATTCCATAAAAAAGTTAGTCATTGGTACGTAACTTAATTAACTACTCGTCCGCTGCCACGTGATCCATGCATTGCCGCCAGCCAGAACATTCTACTGTAAATACATTGTAAATATTACAAAGCCATTTTTTTTATTTATATAAGGGCAAAAAGCCTTTATTAACAAATAAAATTACAATGATTTAACTAAATAAAAACTAGTATTTACAGTTGAAACAATTGAGCTAACTGCATACTGTTGCGAACAAACTACAGGTAGCTCAACTGATCCATATAAGATGCATAAACTAGTATTATAAAAGCTTGGAATGTCATTACAAATAAAAAAATCATCCACAAAGCGCCTTTTCCAGCGATCTTATGATTCATGCGTTCAATCGACCCGCTCAAGGGAATTTTATTTTGAATACAGCGTGAAAATAAAATTCTCGTGAACGAGTGGTCGGTAACTCGGAACCGTTTGAAGTCCGGACAGGAGGTACTTTCATGGGTTTGGTTTGTGAGCGAAATAATATGGATAATTGTATTATCTTAAGCTTTAGCCAAAGTATAAAAAAAGTGTTAAACGAAACAGTTAAAACTTGGAACAACTTAAACTTTTGAACAAACTAAAATTGTTAGATAGGTAATGTAATGAACTTATAGATTCCCAATTGAGCCGCGCGGTAGAGCGTCACGTCTGCCAAGTTGGGAAAGAAACGGGCGACGCAATAACAAAGAGTATCTTTACACTACCTATGGGCAAGGGCGTCGCCAGCCCACGGCCCAGGGGGGGGCAAGCCGTAGCCAGAAATATGTACTAATCGGCGGGGGGGGGGGTTGTTAGAGATTACGACCCTAGCGCTCAATAGGAGAAGCCTATGTCCAGCAGTCCAGCAGCGGATAACATGGGCTGATGATTATGTACGCTAACTTTATCCAACTAATTTTCAAGGCAAAGTGTTTAAAATTTTCCTATTTACCTGGTCCGCAAACAATATAATCTACAACTGGCATTCAACGCTGCAAATGATTGAGCCAGCACGACAACTTTTGTAACTTTTTCGGGTCATTAGGTAGTACAAAAAAATTATAACAGAGTGTAATGAGCGCCGATATTTTGTTGTGTGCGGCCGCTGGAAATAGTCGAAACTGAAGACTATAAGAATAGAATAAACGGCGAGCGGAGCGAGCCGCGATTTTTTTTTATACATTTTCGGACGTATGCTAAAAATTTAGAAGTGTTTGTATATATATCTAAAGGAATAACAGCAAACGGAGGGAGCAATTCAATAACGGCAAAACAAGAAAATACATAGGTACTTAATACATTCATCGATTAACGAAATTAAAATTAATTGTGTGATCTGCCTTCCAAGATGGAGTCGGGCGTAAATGAATGTGATGCGTGCTCACTTACATATAAGGTACACTTATATAAAACGAATCGAATGAAACGTGAGAGCGAACCACCCGACGAATTTTGACGAACAAAAAATTTAGTTTTTAAGACAGAACAACCACTTCAAGTACTCCCACGTATACACGGTGTAACATAATATGTGTACTAAGCGAAAGGGGGTGAATTTCCACCCCCCCCGGGGACCAACTTTTGTTCAACGACTTTTCGAATTTCGATCGGTATCTCGGAAAAAACTGCATCAAAGTTTCAACATGGACAGCTGATTTTTTACGAAGTGACAACCCTAATGGCAGCGGTTTCATTGTACCTGTGACAATGACGTCAGTATGGTCACAGATGTAGAGTGATAGATAGATAGATTAGGTAGTCTCCCGCCCCGCCATAGCTGAACTCTACGAAGATAAATACCTACCTACCTGCAGTGGTAGTAGGTATGTATAGGTTACCCGAATAGGGAAATAAAATAGAAAAAAAAATTTAAAATAAGATAATTAAAATAGGAATTTTTAATTAAAATAGGAATTTTTAATTTTAATTAAAATAGGAATTTTTAATTATCTCCCCCCCCCACAACTGATCACCATTGTGGTCTGAAACCTCCCCCTTCGGCTTAGTACACATATTTTGTTACACCTTGTATAATATTTTGTTGCAAATAACCGACCGAAACATCCGAAAAAAAAATTACTTTAAATAAAATATTTTTTTTTAAGATATATTATTGTACTAACTGTCACTACTTATTCCTAGTGATAGTGGATTTATGCGGGATTTATCGGCAAAGCAAGACAAAAGCAGGACTTTCGTTGTTTTGCAGTTGGCTAGGTACATTTTTTGGTCTCTAGGGGGGGGCAGCTGCCCCCCCCTGCCCCCCCCTGGCGACGCCCTTGCCTATGGGGCACGCTTTTGATCCCATTTATAACTCAGATATTCATATACCTACTTGCAAGGCTTTCAATTTTGCATGTCTTGTACGATCCATTAATAAACGCGAACTGAACCCTATTAATTCACTGTATTACGGTATTAATCGCGTTAATTTACCTATTTTTCCCGACTCTTCAACAGGTTGACACTCTGTCTTGGTCATATCGTGACCGTGACTGTTGAAACATCGCGTCCTTAAAAATATATTGTGAAATCATGAATATTCTTGAATTAATGGAGGTCCGAAAAGTGCCATTTATACCACTGACACATCCAATTATTCCTTAATAATTTCTGTTTTAATTTTAAAAAGTGTGAACGAATCCAAGGTCCCAATGAAAGGGCTAAATCGTAGCATCCGTTCTATAAATTTATAACTAACTAGCGGCCCGCCCCGGCTTCGCACGGGTATTAAACAAAAATTTCAGAAATTATACACACTAAAACGATGGGTTTCACAGTTTTCATACGGATCTTTACTTTTTTTAACAGCATTGGGGTTTTTGACATTGACTCGACATTCCAAAACTGACACTGGCCGTAGAGAAAAAGCAAGCACCGTGCGCTATACAACCTCTTTTTCTATTCTGACGCGCCATAATAGAAAAAGAGGTTGAATATACAGCCCACGGTTCAATTATTGAATTTTTCATGCGGATCCCTAACTTTTTTGAAAATATTATATAGCCTATGTTCATCACGGAAAATTCAGGATTCTAATGGTGAAAGAATTTTTTAACTCGGTCCAGTAGTTCCGGAGCCTATTCAATTCAAACAAACAAACAAACAAACAAACCAACAAACAAACAAACATACAAACAAACAAACAATCAAATCTTTCCTCTTTATAATATTAGTATAGATAAAAAGCTAGCCCAACAGAAAAACATATGCGATATTAATGAAAAAAATATAACATTAGGAGCTGCTATGAAACTTAGCACCTAGCTGGATCTCTTTTTTATCGGTTGCTGAAACTTAGCTTTATATTTAAGTTTTTAATTACCTAGATCAGTTGTTTACCTAAATCGTTAAATTTGATATAGTATTTTCCTTGTTAGTATTAAATCTTTACGGCCGTTTATACAAAACCAACAATCATACTTTGCATTGCAATGGAGCCGTCGCTTTAGTATCCGTGTGATTTCCTCCTCCACGCTCCCGGCAGCTCCGGGTAAGGACTCCTTACCCCAGGGAGCGACCGCAAAAGCTCTCGTACACCATCCCCACAATACAACCCGAAGTTCATTTTCCGCAGGTTTGTCGTAACAGTAATTACTGCAAATAAATGTTTGTAATTAATTCATTGCTCATATATTAGAGAATAATATGTATCTTCAGAGTTGTCTCGGTTTCTGGTAATAATGTACCCGGGAGCGAGTACTTACGTCATTCTCAATGTGGTAATTTAATTTGGATTGGAATGTGTAAGTGAATCAAATAACCGAGACTTCCGACTTCCTTGTTTCCTTTACAATTTCGTAACGTAACTAACTTTACCCTACCTATCTAACAATGATTTTCAATTGGTACCTAGAAACTCTATGAATATTAGATTTGATGTGTCCCCACAGTTTAGCAATCTGTTTGAAATACTGTATATAGCTAGCTAGTCGTCTAGAACTGTGCTTTAGATGCATTATGACGCATAGCTCCGTCTTCTAGAGCAGGTGTTGGGTGGAAATAAGATTAATCGTCTGGGCAAGCTGCGGAGCCGGGACTCGAGCAATATAATTATGTACATGCAGAAATGTCCCTACAATGATTTTATGTACAGTGTTTATATATTTTGCAAGTGGGCTTACATCTTAACCGCGTTTCAAGTGTTATGTACCTACAGATCGACACCTCAAAAACAATATAATTCTTCAAATTCATATTTGAGACCCGGCTTCGCACGGGTACCTATTGAACAACCAATTACAAAATTATACACGCATACGAGTGTGTTATAATTTTTTGTGTTATTAAAAATAGTACATTATAAATAAAGAAAGTCTAGGACACGAATTCAATATACCTACCTATGTATATCAAGCGAAAATAAATTGCTTCCGCACACAACCGCTACGTAGGGTACTAATAATGTAGGATTATAATGGCGAAAAAATTTTTCAAATCAGTCCTGTACTTTCGTAGTCTATTCAATCCAAACAAACAAAAATCTTTCCTCATTATAATATTAGTATAGATATAGATAGTATACATTTATTTCCCTGTCTTTCTCCAGGTGGTAGTCAAAGAGATGAATCGTCTTGGAATGCTGGTAGATCTATCACACGTATCAGAGCGTACGATGCGCGATGCGCTGGCGGTGTCTCGCGCGCCGGTGATTTTCTCGCACTCATCTGCGCGCGCGCTTTGCAACGTCACAAGAAACGTACCAGACACCGTGCTACGGTTGTTGGCAGCGAATAAAGGACTGATCATGGTGAATTTCTACACTTCATTCTTGACGTGTAAAGAGACTGCTACGGTTCAGGATGCTATTGGTGAGTTCGTTTTATAGTAATTTTTAAATTGTCTTCCTTATACATATAGGTTTATCCCTTTTTATATTCCTTGTGTCTTAAAGCTATCTAAAACTGATACTAATTAAAAATTTCATGGTGATAAGCCAAATAAATATATGTTCCGAAAAAGTTGTTTTGGACGAGAGCACCTTTGCAATCAAAAATCATAGAAACTTGTAATAAATAACACACATAATGATCCATTCGTCCATTCCATAAGTCCATCCCAATGTTGGCTGGAAGAGATCGCTCATAGCGATTAGGCTGCCCTTTTTTACTTCCTTTACTTTAAGCATGTCTGTTTGTAATGATCTCTTTCTTTGTGTGGTATAATAAAGTATTTTCTATCTTCTATCTAGGTATATCTATAAGTAACTAAGTGATAAAATCGTATTGGTTGCTCACTCAATAAATAAATACATATTCGATGGAAACTACTCGAACATCATACTTCGTTTGTCTTTGATAAGCACACTCTCTTAACTTCTCATGGATTTAACTTTTAACGGAAAAGTCCCTACCTACGAGAAATACGTTCATACCTCTAGATAATGTTTTTTGCCTGCGGTTTTATTGCTCCGCGGCTTTCTAGGTATTTCTCAGGTTTATGGATGCATTTTATAGCGAAAACTACATTTCCATGTCTGAAAAGTTCATAAAATTGGATAGAGAACTTAAATCAGAACTTTCCTGCTAAAGAAATTCAGCGCTACGAGGCCAGTTGATGCTACGAAAGTGCTAGGAGCTACGCTTTCCATTTAGCTTAAACACAATTCATTTATGAAGTCCAATGTTTTGGCATAAACTTATTTGCCCCGAATTAAAAGTTTTCTACCGTGGTTAGGTATCCCGAATGGCTTTAGTTCACACTCCTTTCTTTGCCGTTAAAATCTACACTAAACGAACGGAAAGGGCTTATTCAATACGCGGCGATGGGCGCTACGGCACAGAGGCGGCAGCGGTGACGCCGTATGCGCAGTTGCTACTCCTTGGCGCCGCATCAACCGGACCGGCTTCGGATGTGTTTTCCATGGTGGCAATCAGGAAATTTTTTCCGTAAAAGATAAATCCTACTTTCCAGCTAAGGAAGTGAATTTTTTCACTTTATTATTTATTTCGTTCTATTTACTAGTTAATAAAGCTTTCCTTTTATCGTCTTTACGTTACGGTAAATATTTTGTGTTTGAATATTTTACTGCCGTATACAAGCACGCACGGTTACTTAACCGTACGGGCGCGGCGTGCTAGTCGTGGCCTCTTGTCCGTGAAACCTTTTACCTTGTCGTGTCGTGAACAAAGGCTCAGTAAGTCGGATCCTGTGGGCACTGTGGGCATGCCCACGACCTTAATTCACTTGTTGTAACCGGTAAAGTCTTACTTTCATTGTCTATGCAGATCGATAGGCCGCTGATAAAAACGCTACGTCGTCTGCCAGTTATGAGGCGAAAACAGTGGAAGAATACTTTCGAAAATCAGTCCTCTATTAGATTCAATTTTGGGGGACCGATTATCAGTCGCGAAGTAAACGGTCTTTTTCATTTGGGACTTTTTACCTATCCCAATCCCGAAGGCAAGAATTTGGATATCGATATTGTAAAGTGAACAAAGCGTTTCATAGTAGGTACCGTCAGTTTATTAGCGATGATGAATGTTTAATTAAATGTTAATGTTTCACTTAATTGTTTGAATCAATGTTGTAATTTAAAGATGTAAAAAAATATGAAATTTAAAAGAATAGCTCAAAACGTAGGTACCCTCGTCCATGATTGTTCATGAGTGAGTTCGTACCTACTCCGACTCGCACTTGGCCCATTTTAAGGTGGCTGTGCCCACAACCTTTTTTAGCGCTCGATCCGCGTCTGGGGATCATTCCCAAGTAACACAAAAGTGCTGTATAAAAGCTGAATAACTGTCCATAATAGAATCCTTAGCTGTACAAGTCTGCTGAATAAGAGCGTTAGCAGCGCTGTTTCAGCTGATATAACTCTGATTTGGGCACAAATTAAACAGCTACAGGCTGAATAACTGTAACGATTGCTGTATATCAGCATTATTTGAGCATTATTAAAGGTAACAGTCACCCCAAGAGCTGAACAATGGCTGAATATCAGAGTGTGTGTTACCTCTTATACAGCACAATTGCTGATTATCAGAGTTTGTGTTACCTATTATACAGCACAAAGTATAGAACAGGATCTTTAACGCTGAGAATTCACAAGTTGCGAAATTGTGAATAATTTTCACGTTCTCGCCCCTACTGGCTACCAAGTGAAACAATTTGACAAGTGTTTTGTGATGTTATATAGTGTTTATTGTTTTCGGTAAGTAAAAACTTGAGTATTTCTTCTAAACGCGTAAAATTCGAATGGGAAAGCATTTTTACTGTCAAATATCATATAAATATAGATGAAAATTTTCATGCGCTCTCAAAATAGTACCGTTTACTTGAAAATTATAATTTAAAATCGGCCGATTGTGATAAAAAATAAAACAGAAATCATATTTTTCTGCACATGTTATTTGACAATAAGCTGTTTACTTATAAATCACAGATTTTCTATTCATTTCCAGTTGTTATTTTCGTTGAAGAGACAAAGATATAAACTGTAAATATATTCATATTAATAAGTTATAATATAAAAATGGCAGACAAGCAATGTGCACTTTATTAATCACAATTAAATGCTATGGGCTGTATATGTATTCACTCGTGGTACATATATCAGCAATGAGCTGATTAGAGTAGTTCTTGTGTGAAACAATTCAGCCAAAGATTCATGAAAAGCTTAATAGCGGGTAACAAGTACGCAAATATTTTACAGTGAACCACTAAACTCTGTAGAAAATTTAGGGATCCGTAATTTATAAAATTAAATTAAAGCGCTGTGTGTAACGTCCTTCATATTTATTATTTTATTATTTAGTCATATACCTACTTACTTTATATTACAGGATAATTCACAAACGTCTGCCAGCGAAAAAGCACTCCAGCAGCAAGACACACTACAAGTTATCAACACGGGAGATATACAAACCATTCTTTCCAATCAAGCCGCTATGTTAGCGAAGCTTGATATATGCAATATTAATAATAAAAAATAAATAAAAATAATAAGATATATTTTTTCAATTGCCCATTTGCTTATGTTTTCACGTCATTTTTCTTGTTTATCATATTCAGTACACACACTGTCACTGTCTGAATTTTCAGAAACATTAGAGATATCTAGGTATCTGTCATTACTGCAAGATACGGAACCACTCTCTTCTAATATTTGCTCTATACTTGCAGAGCTCTGTCCATCTAAATCTGCACGTCCTTCTATACAAACATTTGCGGATCGGGAACCCTGCCGTTCTAAAATTTCACTCCCCCTTGACTCATTATTTATCAAACGTGTAGCTCGTTCAGTGTTCCCTGTATCTCTATTTAAAATTCTAAAGTATTCTGCAGTAATTTTTCGGCGTATTCCTCCTGTTCTACGTTTATATTTCCACATTTCGATATTAAATACCACAAGTCCTAATGATGGCAGCGATTTACTGATAATCCTATACGGGGCGCTGAAATAAACAGTCTTCAAGAACTCATTTAACTGCATTAGTAGATTAATTGCCTACGCAAGTACAAGTATTCAGCTCTAAGCGGGATCTTGGGTCACTTGTGATTTGTTATTAAGCAGTTTGCTATATTTTAGCATCATAAGAATTCACCCATAGTGATCATGTGGGCTGTTATAGTGCTATTATACGATTGCATGTAACAAGCTGATTAACATAATTAAAGTTCCACTTTGTGCAGCAAGACGCATTATATTGTTGTTAATTGGAGTCACAGTATAACTGCAAGCATTATAGTAGTTCACATGTTCTTTCTTAAAATGCAAGCGTTTTAAGGGCCACATGTGGCCTTCTATTCAGAATATAGCTGAATAGAAGGCTTGTATTGGTCCATTAAAGTGCTATAATGCAGCTGATAGTATTTTTGATTCCTAAAAGCTGTATAACACTGAACTGTAACACTATATTAACGCTCGCAGCATTACAGTGTTGTCTCCGTGACGCCATATAGTGCTTATATACAGCCGAATGCGTAATTGTGAGCTATTGCAGCTCGAGTGTACTCTAATAACTCTTCTCAAACGCTGAAGTTACCGACGTGGACCTTGTGTGATATCTTATAATGCAGGTTTGTGCTACTTGGGATTACGATAGAAAAAGTTTCACACTTCACTTAGAAAAAAAAATTAGAAAACAGAGAAATGCAAAAAGAGCATTCAGAAATAAAGAATCACTTTTGCTGTGTGCTTTACTTGGTACCGTTTTGGTGGTATGACCACCAAAACGGTATAGGAAAAAAGAATTATAGCTTTGGGAAACTCGTCTCAATTCAATAGAATTTTAATATTGCAAAAGAGAGCAGTACGATCTATTTGCAAATTGAAAAAACTAGAGTCTTGTAGAATCATCATTATCATCAGCCTAAAATAGTCCACTGCTGGACATAGGCCTCCCTAATGAGCGCCATAGATGGCATTATTTATCATTTGGGTGTTATTGCCCATATGACACTATGTATGAATATAACTATTACAAGAAATAAAAATAATACATATTTGACTTCAAGAAACCAATATCGGAATTAAGTTGCCCAAGTATTACGTGATATGCTACAGCGTTTACAATCAAAATAAGTTTACTAGGTATTAGAAAAATCATATTATAATCTTGACGAAGCTCTTGCCTATAACTTTAATCCATACATCTTGAATAACATAATTATAAAAAAATATATGCTGTATAAATTTTAATTTTATCCTGCATTGTTGTTAAAGAAAAAGATCATTTATTTGCGTAAATATGTGTAGTTTGAAGATTTTACAGATAGTATACAGGTATCAACATGTTTTACCGATGCATGCCGCATCTCACAATTTGTACACCGTAGTACAAATTGTGAGATGCGGCATGCAACAGAGACAGTAACTAAAATATTAATGGATTTATTAGATGTATGTCAAAAAAATTCAATGGTAGGTATTTGTCTGACTTTTCCAAGTCTCCTTTGTATGGATTAAAGTCTACTATTGTATCTGTATAAACGATTTTGACGGAACTAAACTAAAATAACAATCAGTTTAATAATGACTGAACGTTGTTCCAGCTCATATAAATCACATCCGCGACGTGGCAGGCGTAGACAGCGTCGGCTTGGGCGCCGGGTACGACGGCATCAATTAGTGAGTACTTACTAGCCTTTCTGTCATTCATTAATTACATTACCATTTCAGCAGAATATGCTTGTCGTATTATGAACATGCGTGTAATATCCTCAGAAAAACGATTGTCTATGATCGTTTTTCAGAGGTAATATCCTGCATTGACATGTCTTTCAAATATTATCCTTTGACTTTGATTGTTCTACATTTGAATTTTCAAGAGTTATCCTTGTCTTTGATTGTTCTTTTGAATTTGATTTATGGTCAAGTTGGCACTTGTTTGGTAAATCTCTCAGGCGGATTGTTTGCGTTCTTTGCTCTCTATCCAGCCAGAGTTCATTATGGTCTCAAGATTAGCTCATAGTAAAAACATTTATTTACCCAAAAACTTGTTTACCAAAACATTTATTTACCAAAAATTTATTTAGGTACCTTCCAAAAAAAGCACAGTTTGCCCGTAGAGTTTGAAAAGAATATTTTTTTTAAATTCGCGCTATTAATAAATAGATAACGACCACAACAATATCTGCAGTTCGTTCAAAATTTTTTCCCGAGTCGGTAATCGAACCCGCAACCTCCTGCGTCGCAGGCGAACCTTCGCCCACCGCGCCACAGAGGACGTCATAAAGTATTCTCTATCTATCTATATAGGTAGGTAACCTAAATGAAAGATAAATTAGGCGAACGGTAGCATCATCATCATCAGCCTATATTAGTCCACAGCTGGACATAAGCCTCCCCTAATATAGCGCCTTAGCGCCCTGTCTATTGAACGGTAGCAAGTTATGTTCAAATTGATTGACAGGAACACGAGGTTTGATATCTAATATCTCGTGAAACTTGACGCGATGAAGCAGGATGAGAGGCTGATTCAATTTCGCACTAGATTGAGACATAGTAGCGTTCATTTGGAGGCGAGATCCAATCGTTTGAATAATAATGATCATAAATAATGCTACTTGTGTTTCATGACTCAAATGTACTATGACAATGGTTGCTCTTAATCGGTAAGGATTCTATACCGCCTTAGGATAAATGTTTGTACGATCTGCAGATAGTTCCGGGTGTTCTGGTCGATTTCTATGCAAAGATTTAAATCGTTAGATACGCCCCGACATCAAAAATTGTGTCATGGCCTTGAATGCGTGCGTGTGCAATCTATACACAACAAGCGTACTGAGAAAAAAGATCATCTCTTTTTCTCCCACATTATTTGCAAACACTACTATCTTTTTCGTGCACTCGCCATTTCAATTTGTTATCGAGATCGCGGAATGATAAATAAAAGTTATTTAATTAAATCGCAATAGGTACTTACGAGTGAAATGTTACACCTTTAGCTTTGTTTGTATTTGTAGAATTGTTTTTACACTTCCGAAACACACACGATGGCATTTTGTGAAACTTTTCTTGCAAAAATTGGCAGTTACGATTGGTTTTAACACGTCCGGATAACACTGTGCTTCGATCTACACTGATTCCATTCCAACTGTGTGAGCTGGCTCACCTTAACCACAGTACAGTACAGTACACTGTGCCTTAAATTTGCAACAACGTGGCGTGGACTCACTGCGGAAAGGGCGTATCTAACGATTTAAATCTTTGTTTCTATGTATAAAAAAATATTTTTGTGATACTTTATATTCTGCATTAAGTATATCGGTCATCTAGTACCCATAAGCAAGCGGATCTTGCGCTTGGGGCTAGCTGATGCCGTGTTACCATTAAATAATGTAATATAGAAAAATGCGAAATAAATGGAGCTTTAAAATGTTAGCTGAAATAAGCATTGATCCACCATTGTGTGCCTGACAGGGTGATTGTGAAACTAAGTGCCTACCTAACTATACCTATAGAAGGCCTTTGTATGCCAATTGAATTTCAAAAATCATTAAGCTTCCTTTTCCTTTCAGCACACCGCAAGGGCTAGAAGACGTGTCATCGTACCCTCTTCTGTTCGCGGAGTTGATGGAAGAAGGCTGGAGTATCGAGGAGCTGCGGAAGCTAGCCGGTGAGAACCTTCTACGCGTGATGACAGCCGCAGAGCGCGTGTCCAAGGAACTGATTACAGTGCACGTGACGCCTTACGAGGAGGTGCAACCACGGACCTTCGATGTTCATAACTGCTCTAGTCAAGACTCGTAGGCTAAATACTGAGAAATATACACTTTAATATATTGACGACTCCCAAACAACTAAAAGACAAAATACTAAAAGTGGACATTAGTCGGTTTTAATTTAAGGATGCCACAGTATGAGGAAATTTTATGGGCTGGTTTTAAGCTATGGTAAAATTGTTATAAAGACAATGCTAACATAATGCTATACAGGGTTATTTTTAAAATACCAGCAACCTTCGGCAACCGGGTTCCTAGCATCATCATGAACAACGTTTGTTCTACGACTTTTGATAATTAGCTTTTATTTCCATACAAAAATAAATATTAATTGAAATATTTACTTGGATGTTCGTAACTCTGTGCGCATCGCAACGTGTAGGCTAACAAACCAAAAACCCCGAGTGATTTTTTTTATTATGGCTTATCGATACCTGGAATCAGTAAATACTGAAATGAAATGAAAAACAATACTGCCTACAAACCCCGCGAGCAATCGACATCAGGCGCATCCGCGCGCAAGCGTGCGTCATCCTTGATGCAACATCATATCATAACATATGTCACGCACGACATAAAATAAAAACTTAAATATTGTCTTATTAATATACCTATAGAGTTATTTCAAAAGTCGTAGAAGAAATGTTGTTGCTGATGATGCTAGGAACCTGATCACCGAAGGTTGCTGGTGTTTTAAAAATAACCCTGTATAGGTACTGTACATTTCATGATTTGTTGTCATATTAAAGAATATTTATCGGGTATTTATAACGCAGGGGAAAATAAAACAAAAGGTACGCGATAAATATCGATAAATATTCTTTAATTGGAACTATACAATACTTTTAAATATAGAGAAGAGATCGTTTTAAAGTGGCATGTGTTTAGAAAGACAGCCCTGTGATTGCTATCGATATTTTATAAATATCACTCAAGACTTTTACGCTAAAAATCCCGTATTGTCGCAGTTGTTAGGTTTATATCTTAAATTTCTCGAGACTAGATTTATATAATGTAGGTACTTAGTGTGACCCTTTCTAAAGACCAAAGGAATACATTTTAGGTTATTAGGTGTCTCAGCGTTTTATATCTAGAGTGTAGGTTTTACCAGACTAGCAACTGCGTCTGACTTCCAAGCTTTAAATTTATTCAATTTATATCTAGGTACTTTAGAAAAAATATTACCTTTATTATTGTAGTTACTAGGTACCTACTTATTTGGGTCGTCCAATTAAACTTTTACCCTTTTTACATGTCGCTAAGGAAGGATGTTATTGGGTATAACCCTAAATTTCGTTAATGTATTATTTTAGGAGCTTAGGCACTTTGTAATCCCATTGATATTGATTATTATAGTAACTGAACCTTTTAAAAGAACTACTTATTTATGCTACTTTTGTAGGGAAAGAGGTCATTTAATTTTCTGTCATTTACTTACCCTTCTAGATTTTAATAGTGTCTTGGAAATAGCTACCTACCTATCTAATAAAATAAAAGGTACCTACATAATAGACTGTAATATCTACCTTCAGATTTACCACATTGTTTCTCAAAGTTTCTAGTATCTTCTATCTAGCTATACATAGACATTGCATTGATAAAAACATGTCATGAATTAAATAAGTAAAATTGAATTTAAAATATTAAGGACTAATACAATTGAGATGACTTGATAAAATATTCAGCTGTTAATGTTAATATGGCTTTTCATTTAGTTATTTATGGCTAAAATTTGATCCAATTGTTAAACTTTTGTTATATTTTATTCCTATAAACGACCAACAAACCCTAGATTTAGATATTTTCTAGTCTTAGATTTGTACTTCATTCATAAGTATTAAGGTTTCGTACCCTGTGGCCACGTTACGGGCTTAGTTTCTTTCTTTGCTTTGAAGTCTAGATTTCATTAATTAATGACCATATAGTTGCTATGTACTTTCTAAAATATTCATTATTAACTTACATTAAACTTATGTACAGTAAGCGTCAGAGAAAAGGATACACCCCTTAATAATGACATCGAGCCGTTTAAGATTTTTGATGAATGACTAATAACAAGTGGTAGCTAAGCGGTTAAGACATCTGCTCCCTATGCTGAAGGTCCTGGGTTCGGATCATTTGAATACAACTTCACTTTTTGATGTTTTATTTTTGTTTTCAGCTTTTGTTATTTTATTGGTGGTTATTGTAATATTTTCGAAAACAAATATTGAGAAGGTATTAAGTAAGTGTATACAAAAATATGGTGTATAAACAATATTTATTTATTTCTCGAATTATTTACATGTCATAATAGTCTTTATTAAATAAAAATTATTACACATCAAAAATTTAAAAACCATAATAGTAAATGAGTAACAAATTGATTATAGTAAGTATTATGCTTAGGTTATTAATTACTTAAACCTATATATTCACAATATCAAATAGATAGCAAAAAAAACAAGATAGATAAGAACGTTAGTCTTCGTTTAAATTTGTAGAATAAAAAAAGCTTTAAAGACAGGTATCCACCCCGTTTTAAAACATTAATCTTTGCATGCCGCCACTGTCGAGCCAAGACAACATGCAAAATATCAAATTTAAAAAAATTATTTTACATTATCGGAATTACCACAACCGAAGGTTTGAACCAGGGTCCCATCGGGCCACCTGCACTCTAAGCCGCTTAGTTAACCACCCGGCTATCGAGATTCTTACGTCATGCGGTGAAATTAAGAATCATTTGTTTAGCATATGTTATGGTAGTGTAATATAATTCTTCGCAACTGACTGATTGATATTGAATTTTAAAGTCACCCTCAAAGCAAATAAATAATTATTTGCTATTGCGGGTTGACTTTAAAATTGACATGACAAATGATTAAGTGTTGTGCAAATCTGTCGTTAATAAAGGTGTTTGTGTTATGCGATATCTATTCCTGTTTTGAAACAGTTATAATAATGGTTTGATTAACAACTTTTATAAAAACCAAAAATTGCGGTTCTCTGAACAAGAACACAGTATACAGACGATAAAATATATCACTAGATATGGGCATTACGGTAAGATTATTGTTTGTTGTAAATATTGCTAAGTTATTGTTGCAATCATGTTACATTACAAGATACTAACAAGGTGTGTTTATATTGTATTTCTTAATAATTATCATCTTCATTACAGAGAAAAACAGTTCGGAGATGGATATAAAGTGGCTTTATATCAATGAATCTGAGCAACACCGTAATATTAGGGAAGTTCACTCAGAGGATCCCTTCAAAACTACGCCTGCAGTGCTGAAACTTTTGGAGTGTCACTGAGCACTGTCGACGACATCTTTTTATGGAGAAAAGTAGGATAGAGGATAAATCCTAAAAACATATTAGACCTCAGAACAAGGCTAGGGGGCCTCATCATCATCATCATCATCACCAACCTATAATAGTCCACTGCTGGACATAGGCCTCCCCTAATGAACAAGGGGGCCTAACACTAGGTAAATATCATATTATAAATATGTATATAAATTATGGTGTATTGTTGACATTTTTACTAACATCATTGCAACAGATATAAAAAGGTTTATTGTTTGTAGGTTACTGTGGACGGATGTCATCCAGGCGAGCTAGGGGAAACTGGCGGCCGCATGAACAGTGACCGATGCCTTGAAGTTTTGAAGGACGTAACGCTGCCGTCTATGCATGTCGCATATCCTGAAGGCCAAATAAACCTAGTTCAGGATAATTCTTCAGTTCATCGGCCCCGAACCGTCCAAGCCTGGTTGAAGGCCAAGAAAAACAACGGAGTGGCCGGCTAAAAGCCCGGACCTAAATCCAATAAAAAACTTATGGGGTCAGATGGTTTTAAACTTGGATTTTAGTGTAATTATAATATAACAGGTAGGTATCCATCTATTTCTTTTTTTTTCAAGTAGTTTTGTGTTAACGATACACCATCTGACCTCGCATATTTTTCTTGTTATGTTTGAAGGGTTATCAAAAACTGTGAAAAGAGAAAGATATAAATTGCTTAACTGTTACAGTTAGCATGTTGGTTCTTACTCTCACATGCACAGATATCAATATTTCATATTTGAACCTTATTTTTTTATTCAACAAATTTAACCGAAGACTAACGTTCTTATCTATTTTGTTTTTTTTTTTGCTATCGATTTGGTTTTGTGAATATGTATATAGGTTTAAGTAATTAATAACCTAAGCATAATACTTACTATAATCCAAGGGCGTCGCCAGCCCACGGCCCAGGGGGGGGGGCAAGCCTTAGCCAGAAATATGTACTAATCGGCGGGGGGGGGGGGGGTAGAGATTAAGACCCGCCCGAGACGAATTAGTTAATGTTTTTTGCAAGTCGTTATCTTAACTGGATATGTATCCACGCTACAGCGCTGAATAGGAGAAGCCTATGTCCAGCAGCGGATAACATGGGCTGATGAATCGGTACGCTAACTTTATCCAAGTAATTTTCAAGGCAAAGTGTTTTCAATTTTCCTATTTACCTGCTCCGCAAACAATATGGTCTACAACAGTCACTGCAAGTGAATGAGCCAGCACGACAACTTTTGTAACTTTTTCGGGTCATTAGGTAGTTTAAAAAAAATGATAACAGAGTGTAATGAGCGCCGATATTTTATAATGTGCGGCCGCTGAAAATAGTCGAAACTGAAGACTATAGAATAAACGGCGAGCGGAGCGAGCCGCGATTTTTTTTGTGACTTTTTGGGACGTATGCAAAATATTTAAAAGAGTAGGTATGTATATAGAGGTATATCTAAAGCAATAACAGCAAACGGAGGGAGGCAAAACATGAAAATAGGTACTTAATCCATTCATTGATTAACGAAATTAAAATTATTCTCGTGATCTGCCTTCCTAGATGGAGTCGGGCGTAAATGAATGTGATGCGCGTGCCTAGCACACTTACAATATAAGGTACACCTACACAATACGAATCAAATGATACTTAGCGCGAGGGCGAACCAACCAACGAATTTTGACGAAAAAAAAATAGAGTTTTTAAGACATAACAACCACTTCAAGTGCTCCCACGTGTGACACGTACGTATCCAAGAAAACTTTACATAATAAAGTTTTCTTATAAACGGTGCCTCAATATTTCGGGGTTGGCTTGAATCCCTAAAACCCCCTTTCCCTACGGACCTGTTTGCCTGTATGGCGATTGTAAATAAGAATGGTTTCAGTTTCTATGTGAAAACCTTTACGAGCTACACACAGCACGAACATATTACAATATTTTGTTGCAAATGACCGAACCAAAAAAATGTACTATATAATGATACAATATTTTTTTTTTAAGTTATGATATTGTAGTAACTGTCACTACTTATTCCTAGTGATGAATTTATGCGAAATTTATCAGCAAAGCAAGACAATAGCAGGACTTTCGTTGTTTTGCAGTTGGCTAGGTACATTTTTTGGGTCTCTAGGGGGGGGCAGCTGCCCCCCCCTGCCCCCCCCTGGCGACGCCCTTGCTATAATCAATTTGTTACTCATTTACTATTATGGTTTTTAAATTTTTGATGTGTAATAATTTTTATTAAATAAAGACTATTATGACAAGTATGTAAATAATTCGAGAAATAAATAAATATTGTTTATACACCATATTTTAGTATACACTTACTTAATATCTTCTCAATATTTATTTTCGAAAATATTACAATAACCACCAATAAACTAACAAATGCTGAAAGCAAAACTAAAACATCAAAAAGTGAAGTTGTATTCATAGTATCCGAACCCAGGACCTTCAGCATAGCGAGCAGATGTCTTAACCGCTTAGCTACCACTTGTTATTAGTCATTCATCAAAAATCTTAAACGGCTCGATGTCATTATTAAGGGGTGTATCCTTTTCTCTGACGCTTACTGTACATTCGTTAAAGTTAATGTTTCCGCAGGGTACCACTCGATTCTACAATCCTAGATATTTTTTGTACACAAAGATGGTGGAAATATTTTACGACGACGACGTTTCCTTTTAATCATAATATCGAATTTCATCATTTTTGCAGCGCGTCTGCTTCTGAGTCTGACACATTATTTTATGTTGTTTAATGTGTTGTGTGTCTTTGTCAGTTTTAGTTTTTAGTGAATTTAATATATAAATTTAAATAAAAAAAAATTGGTGGCTAAAAATATCATGGATTCTAGGGAGGAGTACTATAGCTGTTAATTAAATTAAAAAACATGTTCATTCTACCAAGATGGACCAAATTAGGTGTATCCTAATGCAGCTTTTTAAACATTTCTACGGCAATAATCCCAATATAGTGATTTATGGTTTAGGTAAATTTATCAATGTAATAAATAGTTGTAAATAAATTCGATTATGTACCTAGTTTTGGTAATAATAGACGGATCTTAAGACTGAAAATGTTTCAGAATACGTTAAGTCTAAAGGAAGGTCTTATGTCTTAAGTACTTACTAGCATCTTTGCATCTTAAGATGTGTTTATTATTTCTTGTAGTTTTATGGTAACATAAGCAGTAGGTAGATCCAATTTTTGAGAGACATACCTACCACACAGATTAGGGAATATCTGTATTACTTACATATATACATATCCATTTAGGCAATTAATTTAGTACAAATACCCACCTATGTAGGCAACTAACCAAATCCTGATCTCACTGAGTTAGCACTAGTGATGTAATTCGTTTGGATTTGACAGTGACTTTTGATAATAAGGTCCAGTAAGTATGTACGTATTAGGTAAGTACAAACTAAATTCTTTTGTGAGTATTTTAAGCTTTAAATTTGTAGAAAGAAAAAGGTAACTATGCCTTTAACTTGGTAAATCCCTAAAATAAAATGCTCATTCCGGGTCCACGTCTGTTCGACTGTTATTTTAAGCAATTTTCCTATAACAACTACATTATTGAAGTTTGACGAATTAATAACGTATGTTAACGGGTTAGCTTCGAACCTTATTTGTATTGGAGGAACACCAACATTTCACCTTTTTTGGTCGTTTTCTATGTATGGTAAAAATATCTATGTAACTACCTAATTTTATTGTATTAAGCATCTGGAGTATGCGCCGCGCCCCGCTCGCAATTTCATTTCAAAACGCGTTCAAAAATGGGCCTTATTATCACTGTTTCTGTTAAACTGATGCAGGCGTGCGTGCGGGACTCGGAACCCACACTACAATACAACCGTGCGTATTATATATATATAAGTCGGTAATACAAGCTCTACTTCTTGTGGCTAGATGATGGTGTGTGTACTGTCCAGCATGGTTTATTTATTTCATCCTATTTTATCCCTTGTACGAAGGCTTCTACAGGGTGATCGCTTATGAAGCGGCCTGTAACACAAATAAGATTCGTAGTTAACCCATAACCTATTTTAATCTAGTCAACTTCTTTATAATTACAGCGGGTATTTATTATACGTACGTACCTACATACCTACTGACCTACCGTGTACTAACCTAGTACCTAATATATCTACTTGTTTTTAATAACCCCGGCTTCAAGCAGACGAGTGCCAAATAAATTTAGTGATTAATAAATTCAGTGTTTACATTAATTACGTACCTTAGATAACTATATTATATGTAGGTATTTCATAAAGATTAATTTATAAATATTCATTTGTTCGAACAACTTTAGGCACAGTCTTAGTACATTTTATTTATTTATTAGATAAAATGTACATATTTTAGACTAAAGAATCCAACAATGCAAAAAAATAATTTCAATAACTAATTTTTCCACAAAAAGTTTACTAGTTTTCCGTCTATTATTTAATTTATGAAATGCAGAACTTATTAATGTTCAAAATCTCAAATACCGCTACACTTTGCGATAAATCTCGCGGCTTCAGACTTCCCCTTTTATACTTTTTCAGCACTAGTTCTGAAAAATACCCTTATCTACCTACCTACCCTACTTCTATTTTTAACTCATCGTAAAGTTTAAAAAAATACCTATTATAAGTGCCATAATTGCGCGAATTTATAGAGCCATGCAATGAGATAAAAAGCATGTATTAATTTAAATAGTTCAATTAGTTTACATGCATAGCAGTGGCATGCGATAGATGATGATGTAACAGGGGCCCAATTCCACTAATACAATCTCCTCTCGATGACAATGATATCGCCTATCAATTGTCTCCTTTTACACGTTTTGGTATTCTATTATCACGAGATTATCACAATCTTTTTCTGTTTAGCCCTATCTATGACTCTATGACCATTGGACCATTGAACTTGTTTTCTCGTATTCTACTTTTAGGCTCGCCGATACTAGCTGGCCCAGATTAGAGGGAGTATAGACCAAAACTCAATAAAACAACTGCTACAATTGTGGTTTCTTCCCAAGACCCGGTGTCATGCCTCGAGCGCCATATTTTTATCTCTCGCTCTATCATGATTGCCAGATACGGGGAGGCTCCACTTCAGTTGTCAGTGTCATTTTGACAGAACCAAAGACAGAAGGGGTCTATATCTCTATGGTAACAGAACCCTTTCCAACGACTATAATTTCACCAGGCTACCCAAAACACCATCTGCGTCTATACGGCCTACCTGACATGCGGCCGTCCGCGGACGCTAGTCTTAGCCACCACGACCACATATATGGTAGGTACCTAGAATAACTAAGTTGTTGACCACCTTGATACTTAGCCACTTACACAAAATTAAGACAGATCCACACCGTCTTGTCGGAGAAATAGCCTCCGCCATGCCAGCCCGATGAACAGCCACTCTCAGCCCGGAGAAATAGCCAGCAAAAATCTCGCTAGCCTGGCTCACCTAGCTGGTACGATTTGGGATCACAATTGACTCGATGATACTCACCTTGGAGCATCCACGCTCCTCGCAATCACCACAGACAGTGCTGAAATGCACAAAGACCCAAAATTACACAAAATCGCTCGTCCAACCTGACAATAAACCTTCCGAGATCAACGCACGGATCAGTCAGACACAAGTTGGCCCCGCCGCACGCACGTTACTTACCGCAGCACAGACACCTCCATCCACAAACTAAGAACATTGCTAGCTTCAGCCCGCGATACGTTGAAGGTTAAAACATCAACATACAATAACCACACTCAACTTCTTTGCCATCCACAACGCTCCATTTCGTGAGAACGGCCCTAGTATAGGCCCCACTCATGTGCAGACAACTAGGAAACAACCAGTGATAGTTACCGACCACAGATGAGATCCGCGGTGGTACTACCAGAGAGATGAGAGGACCCGAATCAAAAACACATCAGTTATCCATAAGCCAACACTGAATTAATCAGACTAGACTCACAAGATGGAACTATCTCCATAAACAAACAACATCTGATCACTGTTTAGACACAACACAAAATTGAACGATGCACACATCAGTTCTGCCATGCAACACTGTACCACCATGTACAACCCACTAATATTGAGACACCATACTCAATATGCCCATTTGTACCACCGTGTACAACCCACTAATATTGAGACACCATACTCAATATGCCCATTTGTACCACCGTGTACAACCCACTTATATTGAGACACCATACTCAATATGCCCATTTGTACCACCGTGTACAGCCCACTAAGTCCAAGAAACCGAGGAAAAACCAAAAACAACCCCGACTGTATAGAAACAGAATGAAACCAACCATGTGAACAAGAGAAAACAACAAAACACATCAAAAGCTATAGTAGAATACAACACAAGAAAGTCCAGAGTAAACAACAAAACACATCTAAAGCTATAGTAGAAAGTAAACAACAACATAATAAATCACACAGCATGATCATCTGTGTTTGCGGGTAGCTATACTGTTAGGTATTAGAAAGAAGGTATTTTTGTTTATACTTACTTCACTCCTCAACATCAATATCAAGTCTGTAATTTTCTTGTTTATTTTAGTAACATGTGCAACATAACATTACACAATTCTGAATGAGTACCTAACTGAACAGATACATGAAGGTAACACAGTAGAACAGCAACTTAATACAAAGTGTTGGGTATTTCATAATCAACAGAAAAATTATTTTATTGTTTCATTCTCTTTTTTTTTTATAAAAATAAACACTTACTTCAAATCCCAAACCAACAATGTTGGTTGATGTGGCCTATCTTAATCAACAGGCACCCTTCATTCTCTTACCGACCATGTAAAGTTGATTTTTTATGACATCCCATCATCGGGCTCCATTTTGTATTGCAACATGGATGTCCTTGTTCACCTCAATGCTCAATGTAGCTTCATCACACTGTATGGCATTCTCCATCTTGACAGAAATCTGAAAACAATAAATCACAGCAGAAAGATGCAACATAGATGCCCTCTCCCACCTCGGTACATCATAGTTCACATTTAGGTGCACATTATCACCAGCTATGCCTCATAGGGTCACATTGAACTGCTTTGATCAAGTATTGAATCACCTACTTGTGACTTTGTTGAACCAAGAAAGTTTAGTTTCTTTCTAAGATTTTTCTTCAGTTTGGGTTAATTAAATGTAGGTATGGTCACATCAAATTAATTAACTTGAACTGCTTGCAAAGTTAACATGCTACCTTTAGTACCTTGGTATGTACAAATCAATTGAGCGTTAACAAAACCAATAATTTTAATGTGGAACGATCAGACCTTACCATCACATCTATTACAAACCCTTGCAGAACCGAAAATCCATAGCGCTTGCTATTACCAGAGGATACTAGGGATCGTGATATTTCCTGTACGTTTAACGGTGCAGAATTATCCTTTTTGCCGCGTCGCGGTTCATTTCCGATTAGCAAGCCATTGGACGCCATTTTGATGTGAAACCTTTTCCTTTTCCAAGAATACTCTTTTTGGAAAACCATGTGGGCGTGAAGACATGGGTTACATCCCACGACCTGATTTAGGCTCGCCGATACTAGCTGGCCCAGATTAGAGGGAGTATAGACCAAAACTCAATAAAACAACTGCTACAATTGTGGTTTCTTCCCAAGACCCGGTGTCATGCCTCGAGCGCCATATTTTTATCTCTCGCTCTATCATGATTGCCAGATACGGGGAGGCTCCACTTCAGTTGTCAGTGTCATTTTGACAGAACCAAAGACAGAAGGGGTCTATATCTCTATGGTAACAGAACCCTTTCCAACGACTATAATTTCACCAGGCTACCCAAAACACCATCTGCGTCTATATACTATTCAATGTATCTCCAATCGCGTACGTAATTGGTATTCTACTATTTTTTTGACAGCTAATTTAGTCTATGGTTAGCATTATCGTGTCATTGAACCTCCATTGAACAAAGGTACCTTTCCTTGGTGTTTTTGTAAACAAATCGCATATGAGAAAAGTTCAGAAGAAAGATTTTTTTCATTAGAAGACGCCTGGCGAGCCTAAGAGGCATCCTAAACATTCATCAGCATGTTGCCGTCAGGATACAGCTCTTCTGCGAGAGACCTTACGGAAAAGGAATTTGTGAAAAATCGTATTGCCAAAGGGACAGTACAAACACTAGCTGAAGACCTCACTCCGAAAATCGGCAAGGAACGCCGTTCTGATGGAATATCCATATTGACGAAGGTAAATAAAACAAACAAACATCTTTCATCATCAATAGGCTAAAATGGTTACTACCAATCTGTCTTTGCCGGGACGCAAACTTCCTCTCTCCTATACTCTATCCTCTTTATTCCTAATACTCCTCGGTACGTCAAGGAACTATTCAAGTCGATCTTCGCTCACTGAAGCCCTTGTCCTGCCAACTCCCCTGTTATGCCTACAGTTCATTGTTCACCGTACATGCCACAAAACTACGAAATGTTGTTATTTATGTTCTATACCTGCAAATAATAATACCTAAAATATAATTTCATTTCCAAACTAATATTAAGTTAATTTGTATGCCAGTTTTCTGTATTATATCCTTACATGATTTATATGCTGCTGCGGCTGCCTATAAATTAGAGAGTACTAGACCTAAGAAATTGTTTATTGTTTTTGAATAGTCTTTCCTTGTTATCTCTTGTTGGTAGTCCTAAAAATTACCACTAATGAGTGGCATAGCACACTGTTATCGGATGCTGTTATCCAAAGGTTGCATGGAAAAAACCTTGGCGATAAGCCCATGTAGCAACTTGTTTTTCTGTTTCTTTTTCTCTCTTGGTGTGCAATGAAGAGTATTTGTACTGTATTGTATTGTATCTTTGTTGATTATATTCATAAGTTTTTTAAGCATTATGTTATGTATTAAACTGACTACCTACAAATCAAAACAATTTATTTTGCAGATATTGTAGAGTGCACTGGAATTTCTTGCCACCAGACCCTATCAAATGTTAGTATGCCAGAGTGCTCTTCGCAATATCTCGCAGCCTGCTGTTTCTAGAGCTGAGAGGGAGGTAATCGAGGCACTGAACAAGGTCGACCACAAATCTGTTCAGCGGAATCTTATAGAGAATGTTTAAATGATTGTTTTGATGTCCTTGGCAAACGAGAAGAGAAGAAAGAATTCACTTTATTGAAAACTTTCAATACTGATAAAATCTGAAAAAAACTCAAGAAAAAACTGTTTGGGCCACGGAATAGAAAGAACAGTGGAAGTGCAATGCAACAAAACTATTAAAGGCACCGTTGGTTGTCGTCAAACTCACACAAATAGACCGATAATCATAATATAATAAAATGCATTACGAAGAAACAATTCGTTTGATTTTTAGTTCTGTGAGACGGTGGGCGAAGGTCCGCATGCGAAGCAGGAGTTTGCGGGTTCGATTCCCGCCTCGGGACAAATGTTTATCCGATCTGCTGACATTGTTTCGGGTGTTCTTGTCGTTTTCTATGTAAAATAAACAAGTTCCATGGTTTGCGCTCGCTCATAAACTCAGGTTTACATTTAGCACAGAAAATATGACAGTACTACCGACAATGACGTTGACGTTGACAACTTCAACTCTTATCTGTCATTTAAGGATAGTCACACACAATTTTTTCCTAAAATCGTGATTTTGTTGCGTTTTATTGTGTTTAAGAGCGATGTTAATTGATTTTTAACAAGTTAAAGCAAATTTTTACAACGATTGATAATTAAAACTCCATAAATAAGAGGGCAGAGTAGCAAAAATATTTCGTCCGTCACGACCATGTAGTCATCATAGAATAATTAGTATCTATGGTCACGACCAATTTATTTTATGATTTATATGGCCACACTATCCTACCACTCCATTGACACGCTATTTTGAATCATAATCTTTTTAACGAAACGTTACTAGAATACCAAATAAACTTAAGACTGAATCTCTATCCCAATAGTATGGCGCCATCCTCGCATTTTTTAAAACTTTAGTGGAATTGGTAAGTAGCTATGTACCTACCTACTCGTATGTACATACCTACCTATGGCAGCGAATAAATACATATATAAAATATTGTGGTTATATTCTGCAGAGAATGTGCACAGGTAAGGTCTTTGAGTAGTTCCTACATAAACTCAGTCCAGTAGGTATATAGGTTTTTAACTATTACAAAGTTTACCTTCTAAAAATAACTCACAACAGAAAAATTACATTACAAATGAAATATTACCTACCTAGGTAACTAAAAAAGTGGTCAAAAGGTCGTTAAAAGTACCTAGGTACTTAGAAGATAAAATCTGTAGGTACAAAATATTTAAACAATATGAAACAAAACAATACAAAAGCAAGTGAGTAGGTACACTGGCGTGTACCTACATACTTTGAAATTACCACAATTCATACAAAACACAGGTAGAATAGTGAGTGAGTTACATACTTTTAAAGAATCTAATGGCGCTCATTAGGGGAGGCCTATGTCCAGCAGTGGACTATTATAGGTTGGTGATGATGATGAAAGAATCTAAAATTAGGATTTATATCTCCCTGAGTAGGTGTTATCTTATCAATGATGTACCTGGAGGTTGCTCTATGGAAAGTCTGTAGATAGATCCCTATTTCTACAAACTTACTGTGTTGTCATATACTTTCCACTTACCACTACTGACATCATAACATAACACAGTGTAGAAGACAAGCCCACCGCAGTCTTCTTATAAAAATAATTCCTTTTCTGTGGCAACGGTATTGATTGAATTTCAAATTCAATTTGTCAATTTTATTTATTTCCAACTGTCACTGTCAGTCAGTCTGTCAGTGCCAAGCTGTGCCAAGGTCAGTGCGATACGTAGCAAGGTTGCCAACTGTACAAGGTTCCTCGTACAAATACGAGATTTTTGGTCTTCCGTAAGAGTTACGAGGACACAATCAACGTCGTACAATTATGGAAGAGAGACGAGATTTTGGCAAAGGAAGTAATTTACAAGATTTTTTCTCCCAGGAAGCATAAAAATTGTAGCATAAATTGTATTTCAGTTAGAAAAACAGTTTGGCGATGGCAATTTTCAACAATTGGCCTGTTTACAACTACACGGAAACGCACACGCTCACAGTTATATTTCCAGACTTTCCAGTCCTATACAATAACAAAAATAATTTTAAAAAATCCGACTTTAAAATCATTTGCAGTCTTTCTTATGTTGAACAATACCTAGTTCAACAAAAAAATATTATTAAAATTGAACCTGTAGTTCCGGAGATATGCTTAATATACTTGAATACATACCTACACTTTTGAAATTTGGCACACTTATTTAGAAGCTTACATATATACGGGTCGAATTGATAATCTCCTTTTTTGAAATCGTTTTAAAACATAGTAATAAGAAACCGGTTTACTGTACCAACTGTGAACGGCACACTTGGTGCAGAGAGCGCAAAAGGTCCAACATGAGCTACATCAATTTTGAACTGACGAAAGAGTATGAAACTGGCTATGGTTTATTTCATTGTGTAAAATTTCAATAGTTGTAAAACTTCAATAGTTTTACATCCATTAATTTTGATTTTAGCACACTTTTAATGGATGTACGATACGAGGTTTGAAAGCCAAGGTACGAGATTTTGAGCTCCTTAGTAAGAGGAAAAATATTCTATGGTTGGCAACCCTAGTAGGTAGTCAGGTGAGGTGACACTGGTGACAGGTCGGTTAGCCAGTTACATATTTTTCTGTGTTGTGTGTGTTGTGTTTTTTAGCTGTTGGGTAAGGTTTGGCTGCTGTTTTGCTTTATATTGCGTTTATAGCAAAATACGAGTGATTATTTATCCGTTATCAATGCCATACATTTTGATCCGAGGAAACCTTGCATCCTATGGACATAAGAATCCTTGGCGAGTCTTAGTGTCCGGCTTGAAAGGTAAGCTGTAAATTACGAGTGGGCAGGTAATTTGAGTTTATTGATTTGTCCTTTCTTGTTCTTGTGCAATTTTTAACTAAGTTTACATGGACAACTTGACAAATCGGTAAATGGCTTTTCCAGCGCAATGCAATTTCTAGACAACTCCCTGTTAACAAGATAAAACGCTTTGTTGACATTTAATTAGCTACCTACCTGAAAGGTGATAAAAGTAACAAATATAGACTTGCTACAATGCACATTATCACACATCTTGAGTCATGATAAGGAATGTTTTTTGCAGCCGGTGATATTGAGCAACTTAAGAGATTTGCATGTGGTGGCTACTCTGATGACTCAACAATAGTCTACTTACAGCATCCTTGTGTAATCTTGAGTGCCCTTGAGGTATACATTGAATTCCTTTACAATTTGATTCCTTCATGGAAATCACTTGTCAGCTTGAACAAAGAAATATCTTTTTACAGGTCTTAGGATACAAAGTGGTGGCTTCAAGCTCTACAGCAGTCAAACAAGACTATAATGAGTACATGTGGACTATGAGAAAGGAATTCTCTGAACCAGAACCATCAATCATTGTCGAGCAGGACAACATTAACAACTTCAGCAAAGAGGCTATGCACTTGGGCAATTACCAGCACCAGAATAAAGAAGATTAAATATACTAAAACAACCCTTACAACAACTTGTCAAAAAATATATAATATGGATATAAAAAATACTCAGAATATTTCAACTAACAACTTGATGGGTGACAAAGAAATTGAAGCAGATGGTGCTCTATACTACATTGCTGTCAAAGGTTCTTTGCATGCATTTGACTGTGCAGTATTTGGACTAAAAGAAGAGGAAGTCAAAGCCCTAGAAACCAAGTACGTGCGAACTATCATTGTTAATGGAGTTGCTTTCAAAACCAATGTTCTGAATGCTGTTAATACATTAGTTCAGCTTGGATACAAGATTGTCTCCAGCACTGGAGAAACTGAGATTACTTGGACCATGCAACGTGAAGTATAAAACTGCACATTATAGTATAGTTATTATATAAGTTGCTGTTAACATCAATAATGGATCATGGAAAGGAATGTGACCATTCACACTGCGCTAATAATAATGCAAACACATCAGTATGCCAGACATTGTCAGAGATGGATTGGGAAAGAGGGCTGTGGTATGCTGGTATGTAAAAACTCAAGTTAAATAGTAAAGCATGTTTCTGTTATTAGAAAAAAACAAGCTGATGTGTTATTCTCTTCCAGCTTTCAATGGAGACAAAGAAAGAGTGCAATCATTGATTGATAAAGCAAAAAATGCTAAAGATACTGTCCTAGCTCCAGATAATGCAGGTTACTCTGCACTACATTATGCAGCTCGGAATGGACATGTGGACATCTGTAAGATGTTAATTCAATATGGAGCCAATATTAATGCTCAGACTAAAAGTGGGAAAGCTACCCCCTTGCACAAAGCTGCTGCATCAGGTATTTTAGCAACCCAATTTACTGATATACATTTTTTTATGATATGTTTTAGAACAAATTTGTTTGCAGGTAAAATAGAAGTTGTAAACCTATTAATCTCGATGGGAGCAGTTATTGATGCTCAAGATATAGATGGTGAAACAGTATTGCACAAGGCAATGCTGAATAAAAATGTTGACTTGGCCAACATTTTAATTCAGGCTTGTCCGAGGCTTGAAAATATAATGGATAACAAAGGACATCTACCGAACCAGAAAAGTTAATTTAGAATTTATCTTTTATAACTTCTCAACATTTTTTGTATGACAAAAAAATGGATTAAAGTTTTTTTCAGTGAAACTTTTTGTCCACAAAAACATGTAGCAACTGCTTGAAGATGACAGCATTTTTTTATGAGAGAAATAAGTAGTTTAGTTATTATTACTGTACCAGAAAAGAAAACATATTTGTGTATAATGTTTTTAAATGTTTTCTTCACCTTAATATTTTATTCTGAAGTGTCAAGTTTACTGCGTTTTTGTACTGCTTTTTAATAACACGGGTTCACCTATAACAAACCTTTTGTTTGAACATCCAACCAACAGTGTACAATCTGCATTGAATGGGTAAGCATCAAACATTTATAGGTTTCATTCATCCTATGCAGATGGAAACAACATTGTTGTTGCCGTTTATGGTTGTAGCTTGGTGAATAAAACTTTTGCACAGATTTAATGTTGGATTTATGCATGATAGTAGTTATTTCTCACTTAGTATTAATATTTTCTGAATTATATCACTAAGCGTTTAAGCAAATAATTATAATGACACTGGATATGTGTCATTAGTAGAACTTAACTGTAGTATATATAAGTTGTTATTATTTATGTGATTGTTAAAGTGTGGCTTTGATTGTTGTAGAAATGAAACGAAATTGAAAAGTCCATTTCTTATATGAATACCAATTTATTGTTTGTATAGAAGATGTACACAATTATGTTAACCCTGTCCTTAGATAGGCATATTTTCATGACTAGATAAAATGCTAACAATTCATATATATTTAGTATCAAATAGTTATGTAAAGAATAGCTTAAGTTTTTTCTTACAATGAAGTATTTATTAGTGGTTGAACTGCTTACAACTATTTTTGTTCAGGTGTTGATTTTTGTATTTACTAAATTTAAATGTTTGTCTTATGCTAAATAACTATTCCCATTTATTTTATGACTATTAGTACATAATACAATACTGATAATAAACTTTGATTAGACATGTAAGTGAAATGTCGTAATAATATGACACATTTTTCACTATTGAAAGAAAACGTTAATATCATTTTTATAAAATTTTGATTATAATACCTACACAAATATTTTTTACTTCACTATTAAATTATTACATTTATACTACAAATATTTCTAAAAGCATTTTTAATAAATATGACTTATCAATATATGAGTATACTTACTGCATTTTCATTTGTTATTCTGAAAGTACAAGTAGATCAAAAGATTCAAAACATACTGGCACATCTTATCTATTAGAGATCTGTGTAAAATATAATAATACTGAATAATAGTAAAAAATCCCTGCACACATAATGCTGGGGATGTTAGTGATCTTAGATCATCTCCAGCATAAATAATGAAATTAATAAATAAATACCTACATCTTCACCATCAGTCCTATACACATCACATTAGTTGGCCCATTGCATCATTAGCTTGACACTACAATACAGGGTGTTCCATGCCAATAATAAAGGTAATTATAAAAATAAATAAATAATCTAAATTAAATCTAATCAAACTAAAGGGGGGGAGAAAAATTGAGTTTCTGCTTGATTAAATCCCCTATCTATACTCCTATGAAACAATGATTACCTACTATGTATTGTTTTAATATACCTATTGAAGTAAAAAGTAAGTAAAGTACTTATAAAAAAAGAAGCTGATTTCTTAAGAGCTCGGAGAACGCCGACGTTAAAACATCGGCCCAAGTTTTGCTGTTTCTGTTTAGCTGATGCAGGTGTGCGTGCGAGACGCTGTAAATACCGCGTTTAAAACATAGTAATTTCTGCTAAATGGGATTTGCTTACATTTAGTTTTCGATAACTATTTTGAAATTATAACTATTAAGTGACCCAGATAAATGCTATTCAAATAAGAATTATTATATAATAATTGTAGAAATATGATGTAATTACAATTCATTTTGATATTACGTTTGGATGGGGGGCCACACCTGTTGCATATACTGTTGGATTATGAGACGATTAAGGTTTTGTAAACGTCGTCATAACTTATTTTATTCTTGAACCGCGGAACCTGGAAATATCCTCCTAAATCAAATTATATTACTTCAATAGGGGATTTTGACTCAGGTTTTACTAAAACACCCTTTGAAAATGCAATCAGAATGAGAACAAAACTGGCTCGGACATTATATCAATGCAGGTTCATTAATGACGCTAAGCTTGACTTAGTTTGAATGTCGATGCCTGGAACACCCTGTACTATACGATTGTTCATCCTTGGCCTACCTCTTACCATACCAATAGGTATAATACCACTCTACAATGTTCAGAATAAAGCAAAAGTATCCCTTGGGAGTAGCAGTATTCAAATAAATGCATCACTGACTAGAGCATATTATCACAATATAAAAATATTAAATAAAATATCAATTATTTAAAATAATTAAATATCAACAATTAAGATTTAACAAACAAGTTCCGTCATCATCAAAAAATTCTTCATCAATTCAGGAATCGGCAGATCCCGTACGAAATCGCGCAAGTTCGTCTTGTGTCGCATATTTCTAATTTTAATCCTGCATATATTAGCAAGACTCAGTGGAGTCTTGTACATTTCGGTAATCCATTTCACGGTTTTGCTTGAGTTGCTATCAACATTCAGCGGAACACTATTGTGACCAGCTTTAATGAGCATGTTGGCTAACTTGTTGCTTTTCCTGTTACTTGCGATGATGAGGTTGCCGAAGACATCAATTAGCACTTCGCAAAGGTTGACGTCTGCCCCGTAGCGGATGAGCTGCATCGCAATTTGATCCCTGGAATAAGTAGTCTAAGTGCTAATTTTGTAAGCCTAAAGAAATAAGGTTATCGAAATCTAAAATCTAAGTAAGGATTTCGTAATGTAGGATAAAACAATTGGCAATCAGACTACATTGGTACATCCAATGGTCCAAACAAGGGCGATTTAACCATTATTAACACGTGCGAGGTGCCGTATTGGTGTTATTAGTAGAAGTGTTGAATACTACACAGGAGAAAGCCACTGCCCATCTTCTGTTAAGTTCCCTTAGGATACGATATCCGCGGCTGATTCTCAGTCGATTCTTACGCCACCAGTACCTGTGCCACCTTATCCTCAAATAAAAGCAATAATAATTATAATATTGTTGGTATTTTTCCAACACAAACAAGGTTCTTAGTTAACCCGCTTACTTCCCTAGTCTATACTTATAGGGAAAGATCCGTTTGTTTATTTGTTTGAATTGAATAGGCTCTTTAATTTATCTATACTAATATGAGGAAAGATTTAGAATTGAATAGGCTCCGAAAATACTGGAAATTTGAAAAATTCTTTCACCATTAGAATCCTAAATTTTCCCAAGATGAACTTAAGCTATAGTATAATATAAATAAGATAGAGAATATTTTCAAAAAAGTTAGGGATCTGCATGAAAATAAATTTTTTGTTAAATACCCGTGCGAACCCGGAGCGGTATGTAATAAAATCATCAAACATCGATAGTTTCTTATAGAGAAGCAATACTAACTTGTGAAGAAGGATTGCCCTATTCAAAGCAGTGTCGCAGGTGGAGGCGCGCTTGTCGATATCGATGGAATAATCCAAGAGAGTGTTGAGTATGATTTCAAACTCTTTTGGCTCCGCGATAACCTCAACTGCGACATGCATCGCGCTTGCGCCGGAGTGGCTGTTGCAAGCGTTCACATTTGCACCTGAACAGATAAATTTTATTACGATTTTAACTCAACTAATAATTTTAACACGTTCCCTGTCCCCAACTAAAATGCGAAATAGAGCCGCAAGTAGGTACTTTTTTGCATAATACTTTTTATGTTGTCAGAAGATAACAATAAAATAAAAAAATCTTTACTATAGGGTCGTCAAGCTAATTTAGTAGTAGAAATATTCGCTATAAAAGTTGTGTTCGTTGTATGTGTCCCCTGACACATAGACATATGGCTTAGGAACTGATTAGTGCTTTCCAAGCGCAATTTTCCTGAGCTATAGGGAACGTGTTAATAAATTAATAAATAAATAATGCTGGACAATCCACACAGCATCATCTAGCCGCAGAGCTTGTGTTATGGGTGTACTAGATGACTAATATACATAATACAATATGTATAGTTATGTTTTATTATACATAGAAAACGACCAGAACACCCTGAATAAATATAATATGTAGATCGTACAAACATTTGTCCCGAGCCGGGAATCGAACCCGCAACCTCCTGCGTCGCAGTAATCTTCGCCCACCGCGCCACAGATGTCCATATTGAATAAAATCCATAGAGTATATTTTTAAAAAATAATATTTTGATGTTTCTAATTATTACCTCTTTGGAGCAGTAATTTGACAAACGGCAAAGGCTGCTCAAGCGCCATTGCAAGCAAAAGGGGCGTTTCTCCAACATTGTTATGAACGTTTATGCCACAGCCATAGTTCGCGAGCAACCTCACCATATCATACTGAAAATAAAACAAAGATTTTTTGTTACAAAAGTGATAACACGCTTAAACTAAAAAATGTGGTAAAGAATTAAGGATACATAATACAATAAAGCTGCCGCCTGGTTATATTGTTTTACTTATATCTTCTATGGATAACTAACAATCACGCTTAAATATTAACTAGGTAGAATACGTAATCTTAAATAAACTTATTCTAAAAGTGTAACTAGCCGTATTATGCGCAAGTTACCATAAATAGGGATGTTCGTGAACATTTGACAAAAACATAATATTACATTTTTGTTAAATTTTTACGTACATGAGGTTAATGATTTTGAAATAATCGCATTTTTGCTCGCCGTAAAACAAAAATTTGGCAAACAAAAGGTTAGCATTTGATTGAGCCGTTATCGAAGAATGCAATAACAAAAACAGATTAAGAAAGTTCCTTGATTTCAAAAATTACCAATAACTCGTAAAACGTGGAACTTCATTAGTACAATTTTACAACAACAAACAACAATTTTCATGCCTAGTAAAGGCTTGACCACTCTTTACAGCACACCCTGTATGTACGTACTTTCTTATGCTTCACAGCTGTATGCAGCAAACACTGGTAGTGTGTTATGCGAGCACCACTCCTCAGTAGCATGTCTACGGTGTCAATGTGGTTGAACTTAACTGCTGAGCATAAAGGAGAGTGTCCTGAAAACAATGATAAGTGTCATACAAAGTGTCATACCAGTAGAATACGTACCTATTGATTTAAGAGTTATTGGCGTTAATTCAGATGGCACAAGAACTAAAAAAACTAATCCATCACTAAATGCCGACCCTTTCTTATCAAACGAAATAAAAAAAAATCACTTTATAGAATTTATTTGTCAGTGATTTTTGTTATTTTAGTGCGTAAGCCCTCGCACTCTAATAAGATAACAAACTCTTAGAATAAGCAAAAGCGATACCTCTAGTCAAACGAACTAAATGTAACTTTGGTCTTTGAACAGGTTTGGATAAACTTCAATGTTTCCCCTGTACGTGAAGCTAACGGCGCTATAGTCCGTAGAAAGTCCCAAAGATTTTCGACTAGTCGGGTACTTGCTTTCGTGGTGTAGTGGTCAACACACTCCCGTACTGAGGGAGGGCCATGGGTTTGAGTCCCGCAGAAATGGAAATGATATATATTTAATTTATTTGTCAGTCTTGAATTGTAGAAAATACATGGAATTAAATCTGTTGAACTAAATCTTTACACTATTCCAAGTATTTTACTTATAAAGATATCACTGTAAATCTCCTTAGATTTTACTTATTCTACTGACATAATAATCTATGGTTTATTTTCTAACATAAAGTATCCCCTTCTTCTGATGATGCACCTACCTTGCGTGTCCTCGATATTAATTTGGGCGCCGCGGGAAACCAGAAACTCGACGACATCAGTGTTTCCCTGCGCCGCCGCTATGAACAGCGGAGTCCTGTCCTTATCATCTCTGAGGTCTAGTATAGCGCCATGATCGGCTATCATAGTTGTCTGAAACAATTACAAAATTGTGGACACGCTGTAAATAATTTCTTTGGCGAAGTCTTTATAATATTGACGACCTCTGTAGCGCGGTGGGCGAAGGTCCGCCTGCAACGCAGGAGGTTGTGGGTTCGATTCCCGCCTCGGGACAAATATTTGTACGATCTGCAGATATTGGTTCAGGGTGTTCTGGTTGTTTTCTTTTTTGTTTTGTTCATCAGGGAAAATTTAGGATTGTAATAGACATAAAAGGAGCCTTTTTAATTCAAACAAACAAATAAATCTTTCCTCTTTCTAATATTTGTATAGATGACAAGATGGAGAGCATGTGGCACCTAAACGCTCCTGCGCGGTTGAGTGATTAAGTTTAGAAGACTTCCAAAATACTTACCATCTCAAGATTATTGTAAGCAGCAATATGCAGGGCTGTTGCTTTGATTTGAGTCCTAATATTGACATTGCTACCAGCTTTAAGAAGCACCTTGACAAACTCAATGCGGTTGGTAGTACAGGCAATATGCAGTGCTGTCCATCCTGTTAAACCGCCAGGTAAATCTATTTTGCAACCTGGAATTTGTGTAAAAGCTGTTACAGAAAATTATCAATATGTCAATTTGTGTATCTGAAGAAAGAAAGACGGCTGGCAGATGCTGGATGCGAAAAGCTGAAGACAAGGCGCTATGGCGCTCATTGAGGGAGGCATATGTCCAGCAGTGGACTAACATGGGCTGATGATGATGATAATTATCTGAAGAGTGTACATACATACCATAATTCAGTTTAAGTAGAAAAATAATTATTACCAGCATCAATCAGAGCTTTGCAAATATCAAGGTGATTCTCTTCACAGGCATAGCTCAAGGCAGTTTTTCCGAATGCATCTTCTTGGTCAATGCCACTTGTATAGTCTGACGCCGCTACCACAGCATCCCCGGTGGTCTCCAAGATTGAAGCATACCACCTGAAATATGATCAACCATGATCACTTTGAATAGAACACAAACAACAATTGATAGTGCCAAATTCATTGAGGCATATAAATAGATCTACCAGAAGAATGACATATTTATTACATGCAGACTGTCCTTACTTCTGAGGATTAAATACAGGTATTCCAGCCAAAATACTTGGTCACTTTTGCTTAAATAGTGACAACTTACGTGTACATGCTTGTCATTACATCATCTTCTTTTGTATTCGCTGCCACTTCACCTATATCTTCATCCCATTCCAAATCCAATTGTGGAGAAATTTGCACTTTTCTCTCCGCACTGCTTGAACCAAAGCTATGGCCTAGCTTGTAGAAACTTTTACTTAGATATGCCTTCAGGCCAGTTTGCTTTCCACCTCTTTCAGTTGTATACTTTTTGTGTATAGACAACATATCTAGTTTTTTTTTCAATGGCGTAATAGTTGGCTCTTTTTCTGCGCTTTTCAATGCATAGTAACAATCGTCCTCTTCATCATCACTCAAAACTTGTATGTTGTTATGACTAGCAGCAATGAGCAACTTTGCAATATCAGTCAAACCCCTGAAAACTGCTTCCCCTAGGCAAGTCCTGCCAGTGCTGACGGTTTTGTTAGGATTGGCACCTGAAAATATGCACATAATAAATTAATGCATATGGTGATGAAATGTATGAAGATAAGTAGCTGTATTTATTTGCTAGGCCTTACCTCTTGACAAAAGTTTAGATACTAGCTCCTGATCTTCTGCTTCTATAGCCTGTAGCATTCTGTTTCCCAACGAAATCTCCATTTGTGCAAATTGACTGTGAACATCAAATCATTAATGATAAATCGCCATTCAGCTAAATAAGAGTAATAGAGAGAATCAAAGATTAGGGATCACTGGCTGGGTCTTCTGTCTACACTTAAATCAAATCTATTCTACATTACGCTTACCTCATACTATTAAATGCAATATGACCTAACTTCACTGCTAGCTCATGTTAAGCAGGAGTGATATTATATATTTCAAAAAGATTCTTACCTTAGCTGAAAAGTTCGAGTGCAATCCTGTAATAGCAATTTATCACACTAGGAGAAGTGTAGGTAGGTAAATGTTTAAAATTTTCATTGACTATAGATCAGTTCAGGACCGTAGCCGGCCGACCAAGAGGATTGTGGCGATTCATTCCACAGACCAATACTAATATTCATTCACAAAACTCATAATATTTCTCTGAAATGCGACTAGCAATAGGTAGGTACATAATTTTTCCAGCTATTTCCAGGAAATTTTTCGAATCGATCGTTTTGTTTGTTTTCGTTGTAAATAGGTAACTATCAAAGAGAATGAATATAACCACTACGTTCTATTCACGCTCGATAGGTACGTGTACGTTCATTTACACGTCTGATTTTTTTATCTGATGAATAAGTATCCATAGACAATCAGATCCGACTCGACTTCAGAATTCAGATTCCGGGCCACCCTCGTACCAGAGTACACTTAGGGACTGTATCGAAACCTCAATCTAAACCTCAAGCGAAACTAAGCGTTGATGAAATAAAATACCTACGCGCCATTATAGCACTAGCACTAGGGTTGTAAAACGGCGCGCGCACACTGCAGCGCAGGTGGCACGTGGGCAACGCTCATGAGCGGCTGCAAACCGTACCGTGTTTCAATCCGAAAATGCGTGTGATTCCTACCTAGTAACTAAAAAAATATGTTTATTCTTAATTATTACAAATGATTCATATAAAAGTACTTGCGTTTACTACGACACGTCGGAATTCTTTATTACCTATGTATAGAAATTTTTGTATAAAATATTCTCATTCTAGGTACCTATCGACTTTAAACAGCCTTTAAACCGCCGCCGTCACCGCTACATAGAGCACCGCGAAAACCCCTTTATAGCTCTCGTAGATGCGCATGCTTGTGTGAGTGAGCCATTTCGAGCGTTTGTAGGTACTTTCCATACTGTCTATCTATATGTATACTGTGCTCGTACTCTAGGGGTATACAAAACTGCCCCCCGCCGCGCCCCCCGACCGATGGTTATCAATATCATATCAAACACTTTAAAAATACCTATTGCAACTTCTCATTATTCTCATTAGCGAGAATAACGCGGATAAAGGATAGCACACGTTACGTTACTCCCTAATTAGCCAGCGTCCTCCTGATAACTGACATTGGCAGAATTGTATCGAACAAACAGAATAAAAGCTAAAATTTAAAGAAGAAGTCTAACCAATAAAAAAAAACTGTGTTGTGTTTTCTTTCTTTGATTTGCTTGCTTCATTCATTTCATTGCTTGCATTGCAGGATTTACAGGACATTGCTTGTGATGTGATCGATAGTTTTTCGATAAATTTGCTTCTTTATGGTGGATAAATTCACGAATAAAAATGGGTGAAAAATCAACACCTCTCTTGGCAGTCTTGCAATTACTCAGAAAATATAATCTCAAAGTATTTACACAACAACACAATCTCTAGTAATTCTTGCGATGTGAACAATTGTTAGAAGATTTGGTTTAATCTTTTGCAGGGTACTGAAGAAATACTGAGGAAAGAAGCAAGTCTTGGCAGTGCAGAATATGAGAATTTAGATTTACCAGAAGTAGAACTTGCAAGTATTCTAACATCTCATCACACTGAAAGCGATCCACATAGCTATGAATTTGCCTATGAAAACTTGAAGAAGTTTATTGAAAACTCATTGGATGTGTATAAGGTGGGTTCGTAAAGTTATTGAAATTGTAAATTAGCCATTTCACAACCATCAGGTAAAGCAAAAATGAAAATGACCAAAATGTGTATAAAGTCTTTATTAATAAAGAAAATTACAATTATCTAACTAAATAAAAACTAGTATTTACAATTGAGCTAACTGCAGACTGTTGCGAACAAACTACAGGTAGCTCAACTGATCCATATCAATACCAGTTGGAAGTGTACCTAAGATGCTGCCTGCATTGCCACGCTGTATGGCAATGCTGATGCGCTGTGCCAGATATTGACCAGCTCTCGGGTCACACGTCGCTTTGACCAGATGCTCAGATAAAAATGCGTATTACATAAAACTAAAAAAAAAATGTAAGAAAAGGCAATATCGCTTTAATGGCTTTTGCTTTATGTATATTTATATAATTTAACAAAGATAAAAGAACCCCCCACATAAATAATTGTAGGTCCCTACTTTATGATAATGTAAAAGTACCTTGATATCACAGTTACTAGTGGTTTTTCAGCATGAATTATCAACACTTCTGTATCCAGTGTTTGTCCACATGTATTTGAGCATGATCCTGTATGATCATCTTGAGCATGCTGAGAAGTTTATGGAAAAATTTGGACCCGAACAAGAAGACTATTGCCAAGAAGACGTGACTAAACTAGCTATTGTTAAAAATAAGGATCATATCAAGGGTAATGAGCTGGCTGAGATTTACAGGTAAATTGCGGAAATAATCTCTGAAATAAGAAATATTATCTAGCTTAGTTTATAGCAAGCAGTTTGTTCCTCGCTATGTATGGTTGGCAACTAGAAAATGTCATCAGTGTTATGCCCACTAATTATATAAATAAGTAATGATGGAGAATCCACACAACATCATCTAGCCCCAAGCTAAGCAGAGCTTGTGTTATGGGTAGGTTCTAGATGACTTATAAGTGCATAGATATTTTTATTATACATAGAAAACAACCAGAACTCCCAGAACAAATATCTGCATATCATACAGACATTTGTTCAGTCAATTTGTATGTACATTTGTCAATAGTGTCATATAGTATTAAACTCACTAATATTATGAAGTTTGGATGTTTGCTACCAGTGGGGCAAGCACGGGCTTTCTTGTCTAAGGTAGAATAGAGAAAAATTACGTGACTTTGTCATCGAATGCGTAAATCATTTGAAATTTAATTTCTTCAACTTCAATAAAGTACGCAATGTATGGCGATGCGATGTCATTATTGTCTATTCTACCCTAGAGAACAATCCCCGTGCTTGGCCAGCTGTAGGTACATGTCAAAACTACTAAGTAGTTCTGAAAGAATACTAAGGAAATTGATTTATATCATGTAAATTAGATCCCATTGGATAAAAAACACCTTTACTAGTTTCCAAACAAAGCATGCAAATCCTCAGGCAGAAAGATGGTTATTAAAAAAATCATTTGATAAAGTAAAAATAAGGCTCATTTACTTTACAAAGGTTCTGCTCTCATTTTAAATCAAACCTGCCATTTCCAGCACAAACAAGTTCGTAGTCCAGCTTTCTAGGGAGACGTCAGCTCAGCTGAAGAGGTACCTTCATGAGCAGAAGAGTTCCACTGTGATTATAAACATCATAAACAATCACATTCAGCTGGATGTACATGATGGGCCAGGACGAACACAAGCTCAAGTGCGTTCTACATCTGGAGGGCTACTTGGAGAAGCTACTAGAAATGGTAAGAGTTAAATAGCTAAATTATTATCTTTTGTCTTCCAGCCTTCTCTTCAGCCCATGGCTGACTTACATGTCACACAATTATATTTTTTTTTTTTTGTTTGGGAAACTAAAAGCTTAGTTTTAGATAACAATAGATTCTTGGACAATCTAGAGTGTAGTCTAGCTAGAGTAAATGAAGCCCAAGACAGTGTCCACAAATAGGTAGGTAGTATACAGGGTGGTTTTTGTGAGGTGGCGATGGTATAGCCAAGTCCTAAACCACGAAAGATAGAGAAAAGTCTTGAAAAGAGTCAAGCACTCGATTTATACGAAAACAATAACTGCATATATTTTTTTTTATCTACTGCTTTTGACGGACTTGAATTTTCAAGGACTAGTAGTTTCAGCGCTATGTGGGAACAAAGGAATCAGCTACATACATACTCGTACATAGGGCGCCAACCTCACAACCCTCCTCTAGTAGTCGGCTTCGCGCTTTCGCGCTCGAAACATGAGGTGGATCAAAATTGTTGTTAAATAAGTGATTACACTGTGTCATAGATATTTATTGGCTATTGGAGACGGGCTTTTTTATAATTACCTATAACTTATTTGAAAATGCATTTGAAATTTAAAATGCCTTTACAGAAAACCGTGTAAAGGTCTATTATGGCCTATTAAAAGAGCCTGATATCCAAGTTCTGCCAACTCCAGTAGAAGATGAAGAGGAGGTGGAGGAAACTCCTGACAAACCCAAGAAGAAAAAGGCTAAGAAAGACAATATTTTTATGAAGAAACCCAAGTCTGACCCCAACGCGCCGCCGAATGACAGGATTCCTTTGCCGGAATTGTAAGTAACATCTATCGCTCGAATTATCAAACACAAATCAGATTTAACCTGGTGTACATGACGATTATTTGACAGGTTTTTTTTATGGAAAATTATTGAGGTAGGTAATCGTTGTTTCGTAAACATGCTTTTGATCTAATGCAAGATCAGGTAAGGCAAATCTTAAATCCTCGCCGACCCGTTCCGCCTGTTTCAGATTAGCTTTGCTATTTCTTTGAACGGCTGCAGTCTTCTATCTAAGCAGTGTCAAAATGTCTAAAATGTCAGAATGAATGTTAAGCCTGCACAATTGCGAGTGTCAAGAACACCATGACTATTCTTTTATCGACAACAGCTATTGCCGATAAATTAACAGGACGGTACGCAATCTACGAAGATAAATACCTACCTGCCTGCAGTGGTAGTAGGTATAAGTTACCCGGATAGGGTTGTCACTTTATTTTGGCACTAGAGTAAATTAAAACTTTTATGGGAAACTATATTTAGGAATTTTTAATTATCCCCCCCCCCAACTACTAACAACTGATCACCATTTCTGAAACCTCCCCCTTCAGGGTAGTACACATATTATGATACACGTTGTATAATTAACTAGCGACCCGCCCTGGCTTCGCACGGGTGCATGTTATACCTACATTAAACCTTCCCCTTGAATCACTCTATCTATTAAAAACCGCATCAAAATCCGATGCGTAGTTATGAAGCTCTAAGCATGCACAGGGACAGCCAGACAGCGGGAAGGGAAATAGATGGCCTTATTAATAATTTGGGGGTTAATCCCCACGCTGGGCTGCTGGGCATGCTGGGTTGGGGATCGCAGTTCAGTGGAGTTGTTCTGCAGAAAAAAATAAAATAAAATTTTGTTGCTGCTTGTTGATAGTTGACATGACTGATTAAAATTTGTTTTTATAGTTACTAACATAGTACCTTCATAGGCATGCATACTAATTATGTTGCAAACTTAAAATAAATAAACATTGCATTGAACAACTTATAGAAAAGAGCAAGATAAGCTGGAAAAGGGCAAAGCTATCCGAGAAGCGTCGAAACGCGTGGCTCTCGGGCCGGAAAGCTTGCCGTCCATCTGTTTCTACACGCTGCTCAACAGCGGGAACACTGCGCTTTGCACTGACATATGTGACGATTCCACTCTCATGGCTGTGGGGTTCACCAACTCTAATATAAAGGTATGAATCTGTTTTTCTGGTATAATCTGCGGCTCTATTGTCTAACTCAACTGCTAATACTGCTTGACGTAGATGATAACTGTATGCCTAGACAGAGATCTTTATTTCTCATTTACAAAACAAAATGTTTTTTTTTTTCGGAATAAAATCTTGTAGATAGTGTTACTACGGCCGGCGATACTAGTCCGATTTTTTGTCGGATGAAACTGTCTATTGATAGCCACATTTAATTTCGGCGTATTCGACTGTACGAAGGTGATTTGTGTGTTGAAAACTGTATGGAACGAACGCCTTCGGATAGTAGAATACTACCGTCCGTCAGACAAAAACGCCGTTTCCGGCCGCCAGCAACTTAATTACATGCATTATGATTTTAGTTCCACTCCCCTTAATGTCTTCAAATATCTTGTTATATGTAGAACTGAGTATGTACCCCTTCGGAAGCAATCGCCTTCTTAACCTTTTTATTTTTGATGTTTTATCCTTAATGCATTCCTAGGGCCAGCACGCTATTTATATATTTTTGAAGAATGTATCAATATGTTCAATGTATGCTCGTTATACTTAAATTGTTGTGACTTAACTGTAATTTGACGCAAATTATATCAGTCCGCGAGAGCAATATCGCGCGGCTGTTGTTTCAGATAGGTCAATCTATAAAACCTTTAAACTCAAATCTTGTTTGAAGGTTTGGACGCTAACCCCTGTCAAACTGCGAGGGATGAAATCTGCTGAAAAATTACAAGACATTGAGAGGGAAGCTAGTAAGTGCACCACAAATATAAATTAATTTGTACTTATCAATAGCTTATACTTAACAAACCAACAAATTTTCATCGACACTAGTATCGGTGAAAATAAGTACCGTCCACACCCAAACTTCACAAAAATTTATACTTAACAATACAAATGTATGTGTACGGAGAATAATTCTCTTAGTCGTGCACTCTTGGTTGTTGGTTATGGAGGACCCCCGAGGTCCTCATAATAAGGCTGCTCGTACTCAGCAGTTATTCCATATTGGCTGCGATCTGGGAGCAGGGAGAGGTCCGACCACGTACTTCTATGCCCACCACGATCGAGTATAATATACCCCTAGCGGTCAACCCTAGCTTCGCACTGGTATTTATTAAAAATTTAAATTTTTACACGTACACGTTGTTGGTTATTATTGAAGTTTTTATATTGATCCCTAACTTTTTTGAAAACATTCTATAGCCTATGTTAATCAGAAAAGTAATGTTAAGATTCTAATGCCGAAAGAACTTTTCAAATCGGTCCAGATAGTTTCGGAGCCTATTCGATTCAAATAAACAAACAATTAAATCTTTTCTCTTTATAATATTAGTATAGATAAAGTTGCGGGTTGGGGAACGCAGTTCGGTGGAGTTGTTCTATAGAGGGCGCTACTGCCCGTCCCCCGGTGTGTTTCCCTTAATCGCCTCTTACAAATGATGAATAATGCCATCTATGGCGTTCATTAGGGGAGCCCTATGTCCAGCGTGGACTATTATAGACTGGTGATGTGATAGATAAAATTATGATTGTGAACAGGTGATGTGTTGGTGCGTATGATGGAGGAACGCGATCGCGACACGTTTCGCACATTGTTCGGGCACTCGGGGCCCGTCTACAGGGTGGCTTTCGATCCATTCAAGACGCTGCTTCTCTCCTGCTCGGAAGATTCTACAGGTATGTAAGAAAGAAACAAATCTTAATATATAAAGGAACAAGCGATTTTCTGGCGACAACGCCCAGCCTAAACCGCTGAAGTTAGAAAGCTGAAATTTGGAAGGTAGGTTCCTTTTACAACACAAGCACCCGCTAAGAAGGGATTTTTGGAAATTCCACCCCTAAGGGGGTGAAAAGGGGGATGGAAGTTTTTTTGGTCTTTTTTCTAACTCTGTAACCGGTAGCCCGATTTTCTTGAAATTTACAGGAAATACTAAACATACAAAAATATTGAACACGTGTTTCAGCATTTTTCAAAATATTCCTGAAAATAGGGTGAAATGGGTCATTCAAGTTTGAGATTCGTATTTTGGCTCCATATTGAAATGTCTATTGTCTTGTATTGAAAAGACTCAGTATTGTGTTATTCGGGTTTATTGAAATAGTTTACAAAACAGCGTTTGGTTATAAATTAGGAATGGCGAGATCGCGGGTAAATATGCGCGTGCGCCTCTCGCGACGTCTTGTAGGGGAATCTGGTTGCGGGGTGCGGGCGGGCGCGGGCGGAAGGGCGCTCCCGCAGCTCACAGCAACACGATGTGAAGTTGTCACGCATTGCGGCGTGAACATCCTCCGGGGGGTTGGAACCTCGTTTCCAACTAGGTATTAGTTGTGGTCTTCAGACGATGACGGTATCAGGCACATGCGGTTGACAGCTCGTCTCACTGTTCCTCGATTTGTCTCTACATCGGCGACTCTGCATACTTCGTCCTTGCCAGTGTACAGTTTGGTGACACGGCCCATTTTCCAGTGGAGTGGAGGTAGGTGGTCCTCCTTCAGTAGGACAAGGTCTCCGATTTGAAGTGGGCTTTGTTCCTTTCTCCATTTGGTACGGTTCTGCAGCTCCGCCATGATGTCTCTTCTCCATCGCTCCCGAAATTGCTGCCGGGCTAGCTCGATGCGCTGGTATCGGTCTGGGTTCGCTGAGTTGACAGGTCGTGATGGTACAGACGTCAGCGGGCGGCCGATTAAGAAGTGCCCAGGGGTAAGGGGATACAGATCAGTAGGGTCAGAAGAGAGGGGAGAAATAGGACGGGAATTGAGGATTGCCTCTACTTGCTTGAAAAGCGTCGCTAACTCCTCGAACGTAAAGGGGGTATTGCTAGCTACACGTTTTAAGTGGTATTTAGCTGATATAACGCCTGCCTCCCATATACCTCCGAAGTGAGGTGAATATGCGGGTGAAAACATGAATTTTATGTCCTCTTTGGCAGCGTAATCAGACACTGCATGACGACTGGATTTTAAAACCTTACTTAACTCATTGTTTGTGCCTATAAAATTAGTGCCGTTGTCGCAATAAATTATTTTTTAAATATTATTCTGATTAATTTTATTTTTATTTTATTTAACCATTTATTTTTTGTTTATTTACAAATACGTATAAGTAGGTTTTTGCGATACGATTGCCTCGGCTTTTTTTGGATGAATCATAAAGTGACCTTTAAATCGGTACCACAATAATTAAATGATAAGCTTAAATTTATTCTTACATCTGATAGATCGCTTATTTTAGCTGTATAATGTGGCCACGCATACGTTGCGTACGTACGACAACGCATGTCTTAGTTATGTATGACGCGGGCCAGATTTCTGCCACCTAGTGGCCAGAACTTCTCGCGTACAAACGACAGAAGAAGCTGAGGACCTGCATGAAATAAACGTAAGTGTTCATGATTCATTTATTAATTTAGATAAGTGATGTTTAGCATATTAGAATACTTTTTATCATATTATTGAAAGTCAGACTGCCACAATCGGCCTCCTACTCTTAATATACCTACCTACTATATATTATTATATATATACTATACTATATACTCCGGTTTCTATAACAAAGTGGTAATAATTAGCTTATATGGTGCAAAGGAGTGCCGTTTCGAATGTTTTTTATGTGTAAAGTATAAGTATAAGACTCGGCTTGACAATTTTTTATTATTACAGTTTGAGAGCGGTCAAGTTCCTGAACTTTTAAGTGACCGTTTAATTTAATATTAGACATTTTAGAATTGTGACGAAATTTTATAGCATAGGCATATTCTTTTTAATTTAATATATTATAAATAAGGCAATAATATTATTAAAATTCTATACGTGAATTCGACTTACTATTAGAAGTAGGTAAATTTAGTTAATAAATAATGTAACTAATAAACTAAGATGGTAGTGTGAGGTTGACTAGGCTATTCAGCTTGGTTTTCCTTCAGAAATGAAGGATCCTCCCACCACAAAGAAGAAGCCTGCAGGTGCTGCGGATCGATGCTCCTAGAAGCTAAGTCTGCAGGACTTATTTTGGTTGGAACATAATTTCCATTGATAAATTATTGTTTTTTAGTATTTCCATTTCTTTTATATTTTTATGATTAATATTTTTTTTTTATTTTCTTAATTTTTCTTTTTTGACAAAACGTCTCATTGCATTAGGAAATGAGTTGCCAAGCGTCTGTTCAGTGTCTTCCCGCAGTGGCATCATGACAGAAAATCGGCCGTCAGGTAAGCGACGAGTATTTTTTACAAAATGAGATTCACAAGATTGTTCATTTATTGTGTAGGTATTTTTATCTGGGGGCAATTCTTCGACCTCCCAGAATTTTTGTGTAGAATTATTGATATCTTGAAGTGATATCTTAGAACTGGATTGCACTAAGTTGCATTGGATATTAGAATTATAGCGGGATTCCCCAGTTTGACCCGCTACTAACCATCCTAACAAGCTATCTTGTAGAATAGGTTTATTAGAACCCAATTTTATTTGTTTGGGATTTATTATATTGAAAAATTGCTCTGCACCAAGCAGAATATCGACATTGGAAGGTTCATAAAACAAAGGATCGGCGAGAACAATGTTATCAGGTAGGCCTAATCGCTGCACATGGACTTGGACCGTAGGTATGGTGCCAGTAATTTTAGGTATTACTAAACAATTGACGTTCGCACTGAATGAACTAACTCGAGACTTTATCAAGATATTACATCTCTCTGACACTTTACACGCAACATTGTTTATTCCTGATATATTAAATGAATTTATTTGTTTTGTTTTTAATCCCATTTTATGTTTCAGATCATCGGTGATAAACGATGATTGGCTACCAGTATTCAACAACGCACGGGCAATATAACTACGGTTGGTATGAATATTTACTACCTCAATTTGAGCGGTGCATAGTAGCACTTGGCCTGAGGTAGCAGCTGACAAAGTAACCGGTACATCACAAGCCGACGACGACTCGGTACTTCCGGTAGCTGCGTTACTAACCGTGTTGTTGTGCAAGAATGTGTTATGTTTTTCTCGGCAAACACGGCATAAACCTTTCAACGTGCACTCCTCAGCACCATGTCCGCAGCGAAGGCAGTTTGAGCATAAATTATGTTTGGAAACCATAGCAATCCTATCACCTATACACATGGCCTTAAACTTATGGCATTGATGTACTTGATGATTTGTCTTTTTACATATAAGACATGCCTTTTTGTTGGAACCTTCCAACGCAGTAAAAGTTTTAATATTTGATTTATTTTCCTTTTGATTATTATAAATATTTTTCGATTCAAAGTTACTGCGGCTACAGTATGCTGTTTCTAAAACATTAGCACGATTATCGAGAAACTGCTTAAATTCTAACAGAGTAGGTAAATGCGATAAGCGCCCTTTATACTCTTCCCACTTGCTTGCAGTTCTAGGATCTAATTTAGCTGAGACCAAAAATATAACTAACGGATCCCAACCTACCGTAGGGACTTCCAGAGTATTGAGCGAATTCAAATTTTTGAACACAAGATCATTTATATATCTTAATGATTTGAAAGATTCTTTCTGAATAGGTTTGAGGCTCACCAATGCGTTTAAATGATTGTTTATTAAAATGTTTTTGTTATTGTATCTATCGCATAAAACCTTCCACGCGTAATCGTAATTTTTCGCTGAAAAGTCTATGGACTTTATTACGACACTAGCACTTTCCACTAACGCGTTTCTCAAATAATGAAATTTATTGATCGGTGCGATTGAGTTGTTGTCATTTATAATCGAATCAAAAGTGTCTCGAAACTCGAGCCATTTAGTGTAGTTGCCGTCAAAAGTAGGCAGATTTATTGTTGGCAGTGTAATTGAATTATTAGCAGCATGACAACAACTTGATTTTACCGAACCATGTTCAGAATCTTTATTTTTGGCTGAAAATGCATCGATAATATCTTGCACTAAAGCTATTTGAGAATAAAACTCACTTTCCGTTAAATCTCTTTGTAAAATCTGCTCATCTAGATTTTCAGACATTTCTTCAATCTCACATTGTACAGTATCAAAACTAGATAGTAATTCCTGTAACTGACTCAATCTTAAGGATAATTCTTTTATTTCTAAACTTGTTAGATCGGCAGATTTGGTTTTATAATTTTGTATAAAGGTTTTAATAAGTGAAAGTCTACTTCTAATCCCTCCGCGTTTACGGGATAAAGTTTTTAAGTGTTCCTTGGGATCATTTTTATTTAAAGACTCAATATTTATTATTGGAATTGGACTTTTGGATCTTGAAATATTCGATACATTTTCAACCATTTTTATATTTAAACTTTGTTTTATCTATGCAAAATTGATATTAGAATAACGAGAACAATGAGTTAGGTAAGTTGTTGTAAATAAATTGTGCACTCTGACCGTATACAATCCAGCAGTCACCAGTTCAAACCACAGCTGCCGCAGAGCCCGCGGTGAGACGAACAGCACAGCACAGCACGGCACGACACTGCCGCACAGCACAGCACAGCACGCCGCCAGCAATGCCAGCTGCGTCGAGCAAGACGCAGCCGAAGCGCGACGAGGATTGAGGATATCAAGCCTGGAATTAGTCGGCAAAAGCGTTGAAATAAAATGCTATGATGAGTGCACGAAATGGTTTTTTTTTCTTTTAATTGACGTACCTAACCAACTAAAGGGTTCAGACAGATAAGTAGAACAGAAATAAGGTAAATAAAATTAAATGTAAGTTGTGTTCTACGTAAAGACTTTAAAGACTTAGTTCTACAGTTATTTTAACAAATGATTAACAAAGCAATATATTTATATATTTATTTAAGTTTTTAGTTTATTATAAGAACGAAATAATGTATTATTAACATTCGTAAAGTTATTATTTATTGAAAAGAAAGGCTAACGTACTTTGCAACGTGGGCAAATTCTTCGACAAAGGTTATGCGAGTTCAAGTTCGGCGCAGAGATAAGGAAGGCTGCACTAACAAGGCTCATAAACATAAATATTTAAGGGGAGGATTCCCGAATTTCGGGATTTTCAAATGGCCGTACCTCAATAACTATAAGGCCTATAGTTTTGAAATTCATACACATTATAGTTGAGCATATTTTCTAGTGCATCACTAGAACAAAAACACGATTGGTGATATTTCACCCGATAGAAAAAAATCACAAAGTTACGTCTAAATGAAACTTTGAATGATCAGTGTGAATAGAAAAATGAATAAAATGACACAAAATGTATACCAAAACATTGCAAATTTTATTACGCAGTGCATCACTAGAACAGATTTTTATATGCCATACAAATATTTTTCAAAAAACCTAAATACCTACAAAATCGTGCTTGATGGCCTGCGCAGTGCGCACCGTCTTGCTCAGTACTCGCCGAGGCGCCACAGAGAGAGGTCATGTCGCTCCGCGCCCCGACGCGGGGCGGGGCGCGGAGCGAGGCGGGGGTATTCGAACGTGGAGAGCGTATACGGCGGCGGCGCGCCGTTTACGCTCTCCTCGAATATTTTATGTGTAAATAAAGTAATTTTTGAAATTATTATATATCTAGTTGTTTCAGTTTGCTTTTTTACACCAAAAAGTGGTATCATAATTATAATAATTTGCATCTTGACGCTATTTAGTAGTGCATAAGACAGTTTTTAATGTTTTTCTATTATTCAAGAGTTGATATGCGCCGTAAAAAAAAACATCACTTAGCAAAAATCTACACGCTAGTGGTCCTTCTGGACTCCACAGTCACAAGTAAGTCCTCAAGCAGAAATGATGCTATAAACAAATAATATAGGAGATACAACAGAAAAATAATACATACCGAAGGTCAGTCGGGGTAATTAGAATAAAATGGGTAGCAAATGGGATGGGAAACGGTATGTACATAATTATGAAATAACAAACTAGGGAAACATAAAAAAATTGTAACCTAATTAAATTAATTTTCATCTTTAATTTTTTAGAGGAATGTCTATTATTTATATTAGACACGATAGTTACAAGTGAGTTGGATGGAGATGAGTACAATATGTAAGTACCTGTACAAAGTGAAAGTACTGTAGTGCTTTCATTTTGTATTATAATTAACACCTTATTAAGATTGTATACAAAAAGTATATATATAAAACTAGAGTGATAGTATATGGAAATATAATGATTATCTTTAAACTTTATAGGTCAAGAGAACACACTGAAACCCATTCGGAATTAATGGAACCAAGAGAAAATAGTAGAACGCACAGGAAAGAAGAGTAAGTAGGTACAATAGCAATGTAATCATTTTATATTCCTATTGATTTTAATGGTATTTTTTTTTATTGATCCTGATTTGTGTGAAACCTACATTATAATAGTTTTACATGTGCATGCTTTTGTCTTCTAATGGAATTTAAAAACTAAAGACTGTTCTATGTTTTTATAATTAAGTTTATTGCTGTAGGTACTTATCCTTATCAATTTTTGTTTTTATTATTTTAAGACGCTCACTAAGTCTTGTACAATAGCCAATCCTAATTATTGTGAGGGGAAGCACTCACTGCCTAACCGCAAGCTATTTTCATGAATAGCTTATATTCGTAATGAGAGCTCTAAATATTATGTCGTTTTTTTATGCAATTAACAATTTTTAATTATAATGTTCAGTAGACAAAAGTAACAGGTTTATAGTCCTCTTATTTGGTACAAAAAAGATTTAGGTAGAATTAAAGGTATCATTCATACAGTCAGTACTGCCGTGTGGTGCCGGCATAGAATTCCACCACCGCAACTCTTCCCGTGGGTGTCGTGGCGAGCGGAGCGAGCCGCAATTTTGTTTAGACTTTTTGGATGTTTTGTATAATACAAACAAGACTAAAGAGTGTGTTTGGATGGTCACGTAGTAATATAGGTATGGTGAGCATAAAAAATATAACAGTGAGAGGAAAGAGCGCTCAAATTTTGTTGTGTTTGCGGCCTCTGAAAATTGTCTACATATTTATTTCATTTATTTATTCATTGCATACATATACATTATAACAAATGAAATTTTCGGAAGGAAAAAGCCTAGAAAAGAAGAGAAAAACGGCGAGCGAAGCGAGCCGCGAAATTTTTTGTTACATTTTCGGTCGTTGGCAAACAGTTTTGAAAATTATGCTATAAGTTAAGACATAACAAACAGCAAACAGAGGGAGATATTCAATTACGGAAAACTTGAAAATAGTTTTCTATCATTCTACAGATTCACGAAATTAAAAGTTATGTCGTGATCTGCCTTCCTGCCCGACTCCCACTGGAGTTTTCTAACAAATTGGATGTCCAGCAGTGGACTATATAGGCTGATGTTGTTGTTGTTGTTGTATTTATACAGTCGTTTCTACGCGCACCTTATATGACGAAATAAGGAAAATTAAAATTTTATCTATTGATTACAGGACCGGTGAGAATATTGCTCTGATTATTGAAGAGGAAAAAGAAAACGAATACCTTCCAATCAGTGGTCGTAGAATTATAGAGAGAGAGAGGTATTGGGTTTTCTCAGTTCGAGGAGATCTGCTATGAATGTCCCCGTATTTTTCAGAATATATTTTACCCAAATTCAAGGTATCGTGTATGAAAACTGGGAAAATACAGCGATGGAATCAATGGAAGCTGCAAATAAAGAGAAAGATGCTGATATTGCTTATGGTCGAGTTAAAAACGGTATACCTCAAATAGATGTGTGTGTAGATGGTGCTTGGGGCTTAAGATCATTTGGCAATAATTACAGATCAATGTCTGGAACCGCAGCAATTATCGGAAAACTGTGTTTGGAGAGGTTCTATAAATTGGAGTTAAAAATAAATATTGCATGATAGGTATGTGCACGAGCGAAAAAACAGGATACAACTCCCAAGGACCTGTTTCAAAAACTACGAACTTTCAAAATACAAATATATAAGTACAACAAAGAGAACAAAAAAGACAGATTAACACCAACAGTAATTGGTACTTTCAAGTTCAAGGTCAGCTAAATATAACACAAAAAAAACATGCATATTCGGGATATGGTCTGGTGAACATATCCCAGTGCAAATAGAAACATCCACAGAGATTTTAAATTTTGGAAAAAAAAATTAATGATTTTTATATGATATGTCTTTTGCCCGAAATTGTGGATCCCCGACACATCCGAGGCATGCCTATAAGGGAAATAATATAAAAAAAAACTAAGTCCAGGTAGGCCAAAGTTCAGCAATAGAAGATCAAATTGTTTCGTACCAACCAAGACAGCTAACTAAGATGAATTTAAAAAATCAATACAATAGCAAATAAAGAAAATATATTATGTATAGATATTATTATTTATTGATTTTTATTCTTAGCCACCTTAGTCTTGTTAGGTGCTATTACCCCGTATGACCCTAAGCAAAGTAAGTCAAAAAAATTTTAGGTATGGATTATAAAAAATAGACAAATCATTTTCTGCATTGTACCATAGTATCATAATTATTTTTTGCACCACCATAACTAGACTAGACTAAAATAATTGCATATTATACACAATATTTTAGTCTAGCAAAGTCGCGTGCGTTTCGAGAATCCGGAGAGACGCGCGCGGGGAAGGGGCGTGGCCTAATAGCATCGGCCGCTCGGGAATACTCGCCTTAAAGAAAATGATATTTACGTTACATAAATAGGCTTGAACAGCATAGAAAGAATGGCTCACAAAGCAAGCAAAGAAGAAATTAGCCTAAAATTTATAAAAATGGCGGACAAGAAAAATGGACTTTGAAATTGGTTTTGTCTGTGCAAATAAATAAGGCAAGGATGGTACGCATAAAGCAAGATACCGCCCCTAAAGTGCTTCGAAGTAGCTAGGCATTCACACAGCAAATAGAAGTTGGAAAGTAGGATAGGGAAAGCAAAAGGAATAGGCTTACTTTCTTTGTTCGGCCGGCGCCTTGTCGTTCACGGGTACCAATCCAATGACACGACTCCTGCACTCCGGCTAAGTTTCCAACGGCATCCAAGTTTCTTGTCCTGTCACGGTCGCCAAGATGTCTTGTATTGAAAAGACTCAGTATTGTGTTATTCGGGTTTATTGAAATAGTTTACAAAACAGCTTTTGGTTATAAATTAGGAATGGCGAGATCGCGGGTATAAATGCGCGTGCGTCTCTCGCGACGTCTTGTAGGGGAATCTTGGTTGCGGGGTGCGGGCGGGCGCGGGCGGAAGGGCGCTCCCGCAGCTCACAGCAACACGATGTGAAGTTGTCACGCATTGCGGCGTGAACATCTATAACTTTTTGATATAGCATACTAATGACTTGAAACTTTCAGTATGTATTGAAAAAACTATAAATCAAACCACGTGTTTCAGGATTTTTCAAAAATGTTACTATATAAGTTAAAAAAGGAAGTCGAATTACTTAAGATTTTTGAGATTTTTTTTAACAAATGACCCAACATGAAACTTACTCAGAATACTAAACAAACAAAAATATTGAACACGTATTTCAGGATTTTTTCAAATATTCCTGAAAAAACATCAAAACATAAAGAAACATTTCCTACCGACAACGCCCAGCCTAAACCGCTGAAGCTAGAAAGCTGAAATTTAGAAGGTAGGTTCCTTTTACAACACAACCACCCGCTAAGAAGGGATTTTTGGAAATTCCACCCCTAAGGGGGTGAAAAGGGGGGTGGAAGTTTTTTTGGTCTTTTTTCTAACTCTGTAACCGGTAGCCCGATTTTCTTGAAATTTACAGGAAATACTAAACATACAAAAATATTGAACACGTATTTCAGCATTTTTCAAAATATTCCTGAAAATAGGGTGAAATGGGTCATTCAAGTTTGAGATTCGTATTTGGCTCCATATTGAAATGTCTATAACTTTTTGATATAGCATACTAATGACTTGAAACTTTCAGTATGTATTGAAAAAACTATAAATCAAACCACGTGTTTCAGGATTTTTCAAAAATCTTAATATATAAAGGAACGAGCGATTTTCTGGCGACAACGCCCAGCCTAAACCGCTGAAGTTAGAAAGCTGAAATTTGAAAGGTAGGTTCCTTTTACAACACAAGCACCCGCTAAGAAGGGATTTTTGGAAATTCCACCCCTAAGGGGGTGAAAAGGGGGATGGAAGTTTTATTGGTTATTTTTCTAACTCTGTAACCGGTAGCCCGATTTTCTTGAAATTTATAGGAAATACTAAACATACAAAAATATTGAACACGTGTTTCAGCATTTTTCAAAATATTCCTGAAAATAGGGTGAAATGGGTCATTCAAGTTTGAGATTCGTATTTTGGCTCCATATTGAAATGTCTATAACTTTTTGATATAGCATACTAATGACTTGAAACTTTCAGTATGTATTGAAAAAACTATAAGTCAAACCACGTGTTTCAGGATTTTTCAAAAATGTTACTATATAAGTTTAAAAAGGAAGTAGAACTATTGAGGTTATTGTGGTGAAATTTATCAACCATTGACGCTATTGGCTTAGAATTTACAGAGAAAACTACACAAACAAAAATATTGAATACGTATTTTAGGATTTTTCTAAATAATCCTGAAAATGGGATTAAAACGGTTATTCAAGTTTGAGATTCGTAGTTTGGCTCCGTATTCAAATGTCTAAATCATTTTAAGTACTACGTACTTATTACTTTTGCATGTCCTAAAAAAAACAAAAAAATTAATAATATTTATTTCAGGATTTTCCCAAACATTCCTGAAAATGGGTTGACAGAGGTGATTTAAGTTTGAGTGATTTGTAGTTTGCTCCATATTGAAATGTTTTTAACTTTTTAATGAAGGATGGTAACGACATAAAATTTCAAATAGGTATACATAATACCAAGTACAATAAATAAAAATAGGTAATTCAGAATTTTTCATTAAAATTAATTAAAAGTATAAAAAGAAGTCGAATCACCTAAGATTTTTTGGAATTTTTAACTTTTCTCCCAATCAGCTTGAAACAAAATTAATAATAATATATAATACTTATTTCTGGATTTATCAAAATATGCCTGAAAATGGGGTGAAACGGGTTATTCAAGTTTGAGATTTATAGTTTGGCTCCGTATTGAATAACTTTTTAATATGGCGTATAGTTTACTGTTTAGTTTACAAAAAAAGGAACACGTATTTCAGAGCTTTTCATAAAAGTTACTCAATAAGTACCTATACAAAAGGTAAGGGTATTAATGACTTTTCGTTTCAAAAATATACTGTAAAAACAATGATTAAAAACAAGAGTTCCGAAGTTTTCTTTTTTTTAGTCTTTTAATAAGGACAATAATACATGAGAAGTTTTTAAGGACTTTTTAACTTATGTGACTTTTTATCCAGTGTCGAAACTACCTAGAAACTTGCTGATAATACTTAAAATATCAATTTATTGAACATAGGTGTTTAATGGTTTTTCAACATAAAATAGGTTTTGAAGTTATTCAGGTTTTTTGTAAGTTCATAAGGATCATTCTTTGAAAAGAAATGCATAATTAATAATCAAAAGAAAAGGTTATTATTTAAAATTTTGTTTGAATACTCACTCTACTTAGATTCAGGTAATTTATTTATAGTACTTTAATTCAATGGTGTTTTTTCCTCGATAAAATATAAATTCGTAATATTTTTTTTTAACTTTGTCCGTGACTCCTTTCACGACTGTTAGCCGCATGGCTTCTGATTTTGCAATCCAATCCCATCTCAGAAAGCCAATCTGTAGATATATTTAAATAAAATAGGATTAGGAAATTTACAAACAAATTGGGCTATAGTAGAATGTCCACCGTGTCATTAGATTCTCTATAAAAAAAATACAGTAAATGATTATTTAAAAAAAAACTCATTATAATGGGCTTATACATGATATTGAAAGCGGGTTTCAATTTCCGACTCTTAAAATAGGGTATTAGCTGATTTCGTCAAGAAGTTTTACCCTAAAGTCCACGCAAATGAAATTGCGAGCGGGTCAGCTAGTAGTTTTATAAGACAAAACCTACAAAAGACACACTTAGAAACTTAGTGCAATACTATTGCAAAATAAAACAATACAATAAGGCAAACACAGAGAGGCTACTTACGTAGAACTATGAACTAGAAGAACAGTTAAACAGTGGGTTAACAGGTTTTGGCTCAGCGTAATGCCCTAACACAAACAGTGGCACTATTATAAAAGGGCGCATATTATGTATGTATATTATAAACATGGTGTCTCATATAACTTCGTTTTTGTTGTAACATGTATGTGTCAACATTATTTCCCATCCGCCCCATCGTTCAAGTCAATGGGGTGGATGGGATTTTTTGCCCCAGGTGATTATAATAGTGAAAGAATTTATCAAATCTGTCCAGTAGTTTCGTAGCCTAGAATTTAGAGAGAATTTAGATAGAAGAGCATTAGAATTCAAACAAACAATCAAAGTATAGATATAGTCTCTCTTACTAATTCCACTGGATTGTCACTTCCAGTTCGCCTGTGGTCTCTCCAGTGCTGGACATGCCTGGTGGTGTTCCGCGGGCACAGCTTCCCCGTGTGGGACGTGCGCTGGTCCCCACACGGACATTACTTCGCGACCGGCGGGCACGACCGCACCGCGCGCCTTTGGGCCACGGACCATCACCAGCCGCTGAGGATATTCTCAGGGCATCTCTCGGATGTTGATGTGAGTTTGTACTTACCACTTCTGCTTTTTAGGGTTAAGAGATCGGTTTGGGAACCCTTTTGGTCTCGCTTTTTTCTGTCGTGTTTTAATTTTTAATGCCGCAGTGAATATTCCAGTTTTTAACTTGAAACTTAAAATAATAATATATTTTTACGCCTCTACAGATTTAAAGAAAAATAAATGAAAAACCTAAATAAAGATTTTCTATACTGTCTGATGTTGACATTTTAAAAGAGACACATTCAATAGTGTTATCAAATGAAAGGTATCGGTTTGTATATCTCAATTCTCAAAACTCTCTGAAACCTACTAATCTCTGTAGTAACTGGTGCCTGTAATTATAAATATGTATAATCCTGGAGAATCCGCACAGAATTATCTAGCCCCAAGCTAAGCAGAACTTGTGTTTTGGGTAGTAGTTACTGATATATTTAATATATTAAATCAAACGACCACAAGACCCGAACGAATATCTGCAGATCGTACAAATATTAGTCCCGAAGCGGGAATCAAACCGCAACCTCCTGCGTCGTAGGCGGACCTTGGCCGACCGCGCCGTCGTCAATATACGTACGTATACGACAAAAGTTCAAAACCCTCCGCGATCGAGTTACACTCGCATTTGACGGATCTTGTTTTTCATTTGTTTCCAGTGTATTCTCTTCCACCCTAACTCGAACTACATCGCGACTGGGTCCAGCGACCGCACGGTTCGGCTGTGGGACTGCCTCACCGGTATGCAAGTGCGCATCATGACAGGCCATAAGGTATGTAGCAAAATAAATAAATAAATAAATAATTCTGGACAATCCACACAGCATCGTCTAGCCCCAAGCTAAGCAGAGCTTGTGTTATGGGTACTAGATGACTGATATACATAATACAATATTATTAAATAGATATATATTTTTATGATACATAGAAAACAACCAGAACCAATGAACCCTTATGGCGTTGTCAAATATCGATACAGGATTATAGGTTGATAATCAATAACCTACAAGGTGTTTTGGGTAGATAAAGACGAACAACTTTTATTCTATGACTTTGTCTAATTCAATGATTTTTTTTCCATACAAAAAAATAAATATGTTGTGGAAGTAGCTCATTCCTCTTCTAAGTACTCATATTTAGAAGAGAAAGAAAGTATGTATTACCTGTTGTTGTTTTAATGCGCTGAGCGAGAAAGAAAATTCAATGAAAATCAATTTCTAACGCTGCGGAAGAAAAAAATTTAATAAATAAATAATGCTGGACAATCCACACAGCATCACCTAGCCCCAAGCTAAGCAGAGCTTGTGTTATGGGTACTAGATGACTGATACACATAATACAAGATATTAAAGAGATAGATATTTATTATTACATATAGAAAACGACCAGAAGACTGAACAAATATCTGCAGATCGTACAAACATTTGTTAGTACGAGGCGGAAATCAAACCCGCAACCTCCTGTGTCGCAGGTGGACCTTCGCCCACCGCGGCAGAGTTCGTCAGATTATTATCAATTACAATTACATTGGTATCAAGGTGGTAAGCAAAATATCACGCTGAGCCAAGGCCTTTTTGACTTACTACAGCACACAAACTTTTTACTTAGATTTTTTATTACTAATATTGTTTGTGTTATCTGAATTTTATTTGTTTAAGTAGTGTTCAAAAGTGAGCTCTCAATCCACACGAACGTCGTGTGGTACCGGATAATTTCACCACCCCTAACTCTTCCCGTGGTTGTCGTAAGAGGCGACTAAGGGAGACACACCGGGGGGCGGACAGCAGCGCCCTCTGCAGAACAACTCCGCCAAACTTCGATCCCCAACCCGCATGCCCAGCGTGGGGATTATGGGCAATAGCCCCCAAAATGATGAAAAATATCATCTATGGCGCACATTAGGGGAGGTCTAGAGGTCCAGCTGTGGACTATTATAGGCTGATGATGATGAACATTGCAATTATTATTTCAGTCGCCAGTATACACCCTCTGCTTCTCAATGTGCGGCCGTTGGCTGGCGTCGGGCGGCGGCGGCGGCGAGCTGGTGGTGTGGGACATCGCGACCGGCGCGCCCTGCGCCACGCTGCCGCCCGCCCACACTGCGCCCGCGCACGCACTCTCTATTAGTAGGGATGGAACCCTCCTAGCCTCAGGTATACCTATAGCTACACTCACATATATATACTAATACATTAGATTAGATAATCTAACAACACACTCGCGCACACTAACAATGCACACACTCGCGCACACATACATCGCGGATATGGCGTACAACATTATTGTTTTCTAACAAAAAATCTATTTTGAGTACGTTAAAAGTGATACAGTGTGCTTTGCGGTCGTTCCTGCAACACCTAATGTTAGTAAATTGCAATAAACTTAACCCTATACTACTTAATACCTACATTCGATTAGATAATCTCACAACACACTCGCGCACACTAACAATGCACACACACTCGCGCACACAAACATGCAGGATATTAATCTTACATTTTCCCTGATGAAAACTTCAATAATATAACCCATCCCAATGTGTAGAATGTTTGTTAAATACCCATGCGAAGCCCGGGCGTACCACTATGCTAGTATTATTACAATTATAGAATATTTTCAAAAAAGTTAGGGATCCGTATATCCATATTGTAGTTCACATTGAATAATTAAATTAAAAAATGATGATGATGCCATCTATGGCGCTCATTACGGGAGGCCTATGTCCAGCAGTGGACTATTATAGGCTGGTGATGTGATGTGATGTGATGTGAATTAAATTCGTAATCCATATTGAAGTCTTCAATAGTTTCAGCAAATGTGTAGTAGGTATGTGTGTTATATTTTGTTTTTGTTAAATATTCGTAAGAAACCGGGGCGGACCTAAAGTATTACTATAAAGAATATAAGGATGATGTCCTCAGGCCTACCCACTGCCGTTACTTTTTATTCAACATGTGCCTTGCTTCCTTTAGGATAGAGAAATGGATTGCCTGGCATTAATTATTTATTGTCAAATAAAGACCACAAACAAAGGTTCAGTATCAATCATGTATGAGTGATTTGATAGTATGCCTTTCATTCCAGGTTCCTTAGACTGCACTATCAAGTTGTGGGACTTCACAGCGATAACCGACGAGAGTTCAAGTGAGGAAGGCAACCCTGCCAATCAGAAGGAGGAAAAATTTTTGTTACGCTCATTTGCAACCAAAAATTCACCGATAAAAGGATTACATTTTACTAGACGCAACCTTCTCCTCGCATCTGGCTCTTATGAAGGAAGTGCGTAGTATTAATATTAACGTTTTATTATAAGATGACCACATTTGGAAAATAAATAAAATTATATTTTAAATGCTTTTATTTGTTACCTTATATACATTTATCTACAGTATCTGCAGTAAATAGGACCTTTCAGCAGTAATGAATTGCACAATTAAATTTAAAATAGAGTCATTACTGCGGGCAAGCTGTGCCTTCATCGCATGTTTGAAATCTTCCTTTGCTCCTTTGTCAGCACCACGCGTACCAATTCTTCTCTGTCCCAAATGTTGCTGAGCATTTGGCAGTATATCAAGCACAATATTGTTGTCTTGCTCATTCCATAAAAAGCTAAGCTCTTCCAAAATATCTATATGTATAATATATGCAGTGAATAGGTGATAGTGAAATGCCCCTCTCTGCCTGATAACATCAAGGATGTGAATAAAAATAGATTCCTCTTGCGGCCAACCTAACTGCATCAGTACTAATATATGTCCATATGTAATATCTGCAGTATTTCCTGTGCTTAGTAACATTTTAATGAGTAAAGTGCAAAAATAATGCATAATTGCAACTTTGGTGACAGATAGAAAATGCAAATGCCTATGTTTCCCTCCTACTATTAGCTCCCCATCTAAGGTCCCTTCAGAACTTGGTAAATGAGGCAAGGCAGCTAAAATGCTTTCAACACAAGCTGTGTATCTCTTTTGGTGGTAGCTAATGGAAACCCTCATGATGCAAGTTGTCAATATGTTTTCAGCTCCAGATTGAACTTCATCATATCTCCCCCTAAAAAGTGAGATTTCATCTGTGAATCCATCTGCCCAGGGTTTGGCTTGTAGTTGATTACATAACTTGTTAAACTCTCTTTTAATAACATCATTACTGTGTAACAGTTCCCAGCAACTCGCAGCCATTTGAAATTGACCAGCTGATATTCCCGTTACTTCAACATCACCTTTTCTTCTTTTTGATGGAGGTAGGTCTGAGTCTGATAGCGCTTCTATAAGAATGTGATTTCCTTTTAAAGATTTGAATTCATAAAGGGACCTCAAAAAAAATGTTGTACCACAATATAATAACTGTCGGCAGTCTTCATTGTTTCGGAGTGACATTAACTTCTGAAAATATGCTTCCTTGTTTAAACTGTTACCATAGTTGACGAGAAATGCGTCCCAGCCAAGTTGCTTTCCCAACAAATCCAAAACCCCATGGAGCCTTAGCCATGGATCAGTTATTTCATGGTCTGTCTCATCATAAACATAGGAGTTATAAAAATCAATAGCTTTGACCAACAATCGCTGAAGTAACCTGGGAGATTCTAAGCTGCTCAACAATGGTAATGTCTCCACTACTAATAACCGTGCATACTTGTTGTCATAGAAGAATTTTTCAGTGTTTATCAATGTCTTTACTAAGCTATCAACTCCCAATTGAGGAAATTTTTTAAGTAATAACACCAACAATTTGCAATGTTCCATTGTATCATCACTATTTTCTACGCTTGTCTTCAGGATAGTAAGTTGAATGTCTGGTGTTATATTGTCAAACATTTGGCATAAAAAACTGCTTTCTGTAGATCGTAGAGCGTTAGCTATAGCCGAAATTTCGGTCAGTAATGCCGGAATGTTTTGTCTTGTTAGCACCAATGAGCTAAAGCATTCCGCTGCTTCCTGCACATTACCAGACTGTTTTTCCATCAAATAGGCTTCAAATTGAATTTTGAAATTGGTTGGAAATAAGGTTTTTGCAGTTATCATCCATGCTTTAGCGGAGTGAATATTTACTTTATGAGCATCTTTTGCTTTCGAAATAATATAGTCCTCATCGCTCAAAGGAACTTCTATTCCAGGCATTTTTGATACTTCTCACTTACTCTACTTTAATGTGAAATAATTTCAACCACAAGGAAAGAAATACCTATAGTTTTTGAATCTTTGTTTTGATTTGTTTGATGCAAAATTTGCATGCAAATGATAATGATTCCTTCCAATTTCAACTTCTTTTTTATGGCACCGTTTGCTTTTAGCTAGGACTCTGCCAGTGTCAGTTACCGAGTGTACCTTAGATTATAGAGGAATATAGATCTGGCATAAACATCTATACGAACTTGTTACGAACAGTTAGTTATAGAAGTGTGATGTATTTCGACAGCAGAGTTACTTACATATCGGCATCTCTTTTTGACTAATGAAGATAATCATGAGTAAAAAAGGACAACAGCAGTTTGATCATGACTGAAAATGGCAACATTGTTTTGGTGACGTCACAAAATACCTCACCCCTCACCCCCTGTGGCCGGTCGCCATGTTTAATCGCAGTCAACAACAAGTACATCAGTTGTCATCCGGACTTGTTTTTATTCGAAAATGAAGGAAATTTAGAGTTAATAGGCGATAATTATGCTTTTTTATAGTGTGCAAACTTGGAGAATAATGTATTTTATAAGTGTATGTGCAGAGTGTTTGGCTGTCGCATGAAAATCAACAAAAAACATCAAAATATAACGTTGCATGGGAAAGGTACCGAATTCATTCAAAATTTCTTACATTTTCTATTATTTTCAAACATTTTGCTGTTTGTGGGAAAGTTTATAAAGATCCGCTTGCTTTTCTTTATTCATTCAATGTTTTACTATGAATATTATGTGATTTTAGGAGAAAATTATTCGTCATAGTAAATAGAGTTAGGGTTCGGTATTTTCAAAACATCGATTATCGATAACGAATTATTTCATCGACGCAGTACCAATAACACAAAAATAAAAGTAAATCCTTTACAGCAGCGTCAGCAACTTTGAACCAAGCTAACCAAGATTCAAAGGTGTGGTGCCAGGGACAGAATTTTTGGTTGGGGTGGAGTTTACGGGACGCAGGACTTAGAAAATTTTCGACGAATTTTTTTATGTATATATAACATGTATTTTTTTTGGCTACGTAAATAGGGTCACTATGGGTGCAACTTTGGTTCAGGTGATCCACCCCAAAGTTCAATGACCTCGGCGCTAGAGGTCAAAGTATGTCGTTCAGTTTCAAGGCGAAAGACTTAGAAAAATTTCGAAAGATGTTTTTAGGCATATTATAACAAATGTTTTTTCTTGTGGCATCGTTAAGAGGGTCACTAGGGGTGCAACTTTGGTTCAGCGGTTTGACCCCAAAGTTCAATGACCTCGGTGCTAGAGGTCAAAGTGTGTCGTTAAATATGGATGCAGAAACAATATAAAAACTTTACAGAGCATTCCGGGAAGAGTTGATTAGATTCAATTTGAGTGGCGGATCCGACACAGAGTTCCCCGACTCCACGTGGTCTTGTGCGTGGAGCCCCTAGAGTGTAGGTATATAATAAGCCGGAGGCGCGAAGGGAGTGCAGCCTCCGCCAGCCGTAACAAGGGACAGGCACAGTGTGCCTGTCCCTTGTTACGCAATGGCGGAGAGGCTGCACTGCACTTCCCGCAGCGCAGGAGCTATCGCGATCGCGATGCAATAAAAAAAAACATGAAGAAATACCCCGACACATAGAATTCCAAAAATACAAAAAGGTCTAACTTTGTATTTGAAACTGATTTATTTAACTTACCTGTATACTCCAGCTTAAACTAACGTTTTTACAATAAAGGTCAGTGACCTTGTGTTCGAAAATGATTGATTTAACTTTCCGGCGTCGACTCCAGCAAAAACCAACGTTTTTACAAAAAAGGTCAGTTTTTGATGGAATGGGCTTGATAGGTCAGTAATTGTCTAAGACTCTTCCACACACGCCATCAAGGTACAAGCTGCAGAAACTGGCAGTCCACACGAAACTTACCTTGGGCCGAGCGCGGCAACCTAAATAATTGTCTTATATGAACATATTACCTAGTATTAGTACTGAATATAGAGGATATTCATTGAATTGAGTGCCAGCCAAAGCTTGGAGAAGTTGTAGTGTTAATATTAACTGAATTGAGCTGTACTGTACGTAGTAAATAGCGTTTTTTATTGAACTTGATGAAATCTATTGTAGTATCCCGTTTTTAGACGATAGGACGGAGGGTAATATAATGCTAACGACCCGTTACGGCCGTTACGGATCACCAAGGTATAGAAACTTAAATAAAACTGAACAGAGCTTAAAGATAGGTACTTATTCTTCTACTTACTAATATTCGAAAATTTAGAATTCAACTCCGTGCAACTCAATTACTTACTTATCGATATTCAATGTTAAAATACGCGCAACTCTACAGCAGGCCGCCATCTTTGTGCCAGACTAACTTTAGGTATGCACGTAGGTATTTCAGGTCTATATATTCGTTCGTCTGAGGAGTGTACTTGAGTGATGTTTCGAACACAGTAACGTAACGTTTCGAAGAGGTTTCGAATTAGGGTCGGTAGTGTGAGGTGCCTGTTAGGAATGTACCTACTAAAACCGTGTCCTACTTAATAGAGTTTTGAAGGTTTCTAAATCGTAACTAAAAACTTTTACGTAAGTTTAGTTTAGTTTTGTGTCGATCCCTGTCGATCCTGAATCGACACCAATGTCACATTAAAACTGACAAGCAATGAACGAATGAAAGAAATAACGTTGAATAAAAAAAAAATTATGGAAAACAAAATGTTTTGTGATGTGAGCTCGTGCTGAGCTTATTCAACCCTTAATCATCATAAAAAGTGCTAAATTTGCATCAGTGCCGCTATTTCATAACCAAGTCTAGCTGCCAATGCAAAAATTTCAATGAAGTTGTACAAAATGAACGGTGTTCATCGCTACAAAAGATATGCTTTAGCCGAACTAGCCCCTGAGCATGTTTTAGAGAATATATTTTCCTATCTTGATCTATGCGATCTTCGTAACTGTGCAGTAGTATGCCAGACATGGTATAGAATAATAGCTGATGAAAACAACGATGTTTGGCGAACACATTGCATGAGGAGATTGGCCGAAGAAGTAATGAAGTCTGATTTGCTATCTTCTGTTAGGACTTACAAGAAAAAACTGAGAGCTTTTCATCATGCCTGGAATTCCCACGATTGCTCCAGAAATATTTACATAAAACCAAATGGTTTTACACTACACAGGTAAATGGAAGTTTGGAGAATATTATTATAGACTTATTTTTATCCAAACTAATTATCATCTTTCGTCTGGTGAACCTACTATGTTTTCTTTTTTTTCAGAAACCCAGTTGCACAAAGCACTGATGCTTGCAGAGGAAAGATTGGTTTTAGATATGGTAGACACTGCTGGGAGGTAATTTGGGAAGGTCCTCTAGGAACTGTAGCAGTAGTTGGATTGTCAACTAAAGAGGCCCCACTTCAATGCCAAGGGTATGTTGGTCTGCTGGGATCAGACCAACAGAGTTGGGGATGGAACTTAGTTGATAGTAATTTATTGCATAATGGAGAGACACAAGGGCATTATCCACGTCTAAATAACTGTCCTAAATACCAAGTAAGTTGAGATTGCTGGTATTTTTGCAAAATTATTGAATAATCTATTCTACTTATATCATATGGTTGTTATTTTTTAGGTTGGCGAGCGAATAAAAGTAATATTAGACTGTGAAAACAAAACATTATCGTTTGAACGAAATTTTGAATACTTAGGAGTTGCATTCCGAGGTAAGTAAAAGAAATACCAATTACTTTGCTGCTAGTGTAAGCATGACATCATGACACTATCTCATCTAATCACCTATATTATTTACAGCTAGTTCCTTAGTCATACCATGTAATCTAATCATGATTTGCAATATATATTTTTTGTTTCAGGCCTTCCCAACAAGAAACTTTATCCAACTGTATCTGCAGTTTACGGAAACACAGAAGTGTCAATGGTGTATTTGGGACCACCTTTAGATGGGTGATGTTAGTAGAAAAGTGGAAAATATTTAATGATTACTAGTCTAAACAACAATGTGATATTCTACATTTATTTTATTAACAGGTGTGAGAAAGATAGAAGTACTGTGTCGCTAAAAATTTAATAGAAATAGCCTTATACATTTGTTATTCTCATAAAGGTATCATGATCAAAATAGAAGTACAAATTTTTCATACTTTATTTATTTATATTTTTATAGTTCATTGTGCTTCTATCTCTCAAATGATTTATATGACTGTAGTAATACTGGAACTTTAGTTTAGCTCATTAATAATAATCCTCAGGCTTGATCATAATTAAATCAATAAGCCTTTAAAGTCTATAGGTTTGTGAGCCAGTATTATTGCATTGTTGAATTCAGTGAGCAATATGAAAATAGTATAGAATTTTATTTAATTAAATGTTATTTTTATTAGTGTAATAGGATTAAGTTATGTGCATTGAGTGTGATTGCATTGGTTGAAAATGGCTTTATATTCACTATGTTAATCCCAATTTTGTCTTTTAACTTCTTTTCAAGGCTAGATGTTACCAACATGCCTCTAACGAGACTCAATGAAATGTTTTAAAGATTTTGATACGATATTTGTTGACAACCCTATATTAGCACGTTTCTAAGATAAAAAAGTTACGAACATTCGAGTATTACGACGAAAGCGCGCGACCCTTCGATTCCATTCCAAATTCTTGTCTTGCCCTTAGTTACATAGCTAAATCTAACCAATTAATGTGGATATCGGCTAATCTTACCTAACAAAATAACCTACACAGTTACACACCTACATAGTAATAGGTATATCTATAACTTATGAACCTACAAATAGTCAAAACAAAAAATAATAATAACAGATACCTATGTACGGTTTTGTCAATCAATAAATTCAATATTTATATCATGCTACTTCGGAAAAAGGATTTATTTCTAAATAGGTATAGGCTGGCTGTATGCATACTTTTTACTTTATTTTTCAAATGTATAGAGACCGATTTTTAATCATTTCAAATCAAAATGTTGCACTTTGTTTTAGAAATAATTTATTTACTAGTCATGTCCACTGTCTGGAATTCATGCTTGCATAATATTATTACTTCACATTATGTTATCATATTATTTTAATCTACGAATTTGTTTGTATTTAGCTTAGCAGTGATATTTGGATTTTTGCAAATACAAATATTCAACGTGATCGCACGTGATTACCTATATTTTTTGTTTATTATTATATTCTCCATCTACAAGTAGTAAAAGTAACAAAAATTAAAACAAAATTTTCCGCATATCATGTGAAAATGTTGATTATGCCTAAAATCTCATTGTCCCAGTTTTATAGAAAATGCAAAGTGCAAATATGGCGACTCCAGTGGGGCGTTTGCAGATGTTTGTTCAGGGTGTTCTGGTCGTTTTCTATGAATAGTAAAAAATACACTAGTGTTAGGCTATATACAATGCTCCCCACATCATAGACGACCGATATGGCGCATGGCGCGGCGGGCGTCGAAGGTCCGCCTGCGATGCTGAGATTGCGGGTTCGACTCTCAGCCTTGGAAACCATATTTGTACGATGCGCAAATATTTGCTCCGGGTGTTCTGGGTATTTTCTATGCATAGTAAAAAATATCTAAGTATTTTAAGTATGTCGTTCATTTAGTCCATAATACAATACACTTTATTGCACACCAAAGATGAAAATTACACAGAAACAGGAAAATAACACTTAACAGAGTTGCACAATGAGCGGCCTTATCGCTGAGAGCGATCTCTTCCAGACAACCTAGGGATGGACACGAAGCAGTTGTACCTGAAGACGGTGGCGTATTTATACTAGACTAGACATGATATATAAATTAAAATAGTTTTAAATAAATAATGATATATAAATTAAAATAGTTTTAAATAAATAATGATGATATAAATATGTACCTACATATACATACCTACTACATAAAATGAACATTAAATACATGTCTATAATACTAATTCATACCTACAAATTTATATAAATACGTGCAAAAAATTAATCTAAATTATGACTGAGAAAGATAGTGTTCATAAACCATCATATTCTTAAATACATGAAGAGACTTTGCATGTCTGATACTAGTGGGTAGAGCATTCCATAGCTTTGTCGCGTGCACGGAGAAGGAAGAACTATGGAGTTGGCGGGAGCCGGTTGTCAGTTCGAGGGTGTCGGTGGAACGAAGTGAACGGGTCCATAACAAGATATTGTCTTGCACATTTTTATGGGGAGTGAGACAATCCAACTGCATCATATAGCCGTCCTGTCCTGGGTTTTCGGCTTGGGCTTGTGTTACGGGACCCCCGGTATAGGTATAATTGTATTATGTAGGTATATCAGTCATATAGTACCTAACCATAACACAAGCTCTGCTAGCTTGGGGCTAGATGATGTTGTGAGGACTGTCCGGCATTTTCAATAAAATTTAAATAATTTTCGCATTTTTAAATATGCGACAAATTGGTTTTTCTCACGGAGCAAATACAGAGGTTTTTATTTTCCCGAACATAGAATTTTTTTTCTCTTGGTTAGTGAAAATCTAACGCCTTGAAGTGTCGACGGAAAATTTGTTTCTTTCGTTTTAATCTTTTTTAATAATAAGAATAATCACTTCGTATCATCAGAATTATGTTGTTTTACAAAGTAATACCTACCTAAGTCTACTAACCTACGAGGTACTTTGCGCTGCCGCCCCGCCGCGCCGCCGCCGTTGAACATACCGGCGCGGTATGTTCAAAGCTTAGATCAAAGTGTTGTTGGGTTGATTTTGAAAATTTTATCAATCCCTTTGTATCTTTTCAACGCCTAAAGGCATAATATTTACCTAAGTGAAGCGTATTGTTATTTGGAACACTATTATAGGTACTTATGTTATTATTATTATATTTTTTTATACGTTATTTGTCGAATTTTGTTGTTTTTAAATGTTTTTCTGTGTTCTACCTACAATGAATGTTCGATTTTCGGGAGAAAACATTGGGGATATGATGATTTTAGTTTCAAGCATAAATTTTTGCCATAAAAACACAAGCACTTACATACATTATTAATTTCTAATGATTAAACTTTGTGATTTAAAACTTTTTAATTTTGTTTTTAATGGTATGGGTTGATATTGAAATGGTGTTGATTCAGACTTCGTCAAAAATTTATTGATTGCGTTTTTCTTAAAAAAAATTTTTTTTAATCAATCATTATGTCATTATAGTCATTACATTACCTAATCAGTTTTAACTACATACCTACACCATGCATGCCTATAATCAAATCATTTATGCTGATATATATCTAATCTAAATATATGTTACTAATCATTATTTTATCACAATAATTTTTCCTTGCCTACCTATATAAATGTGAAAGTAAATGTGCCATTATCTTAGCAATGTACCATTTCAGGATCTTGAAATGGCAACTAAAAATCATTTTAGCTGGTCAGAAATAGGTACCTAAAAGTAACTATCCTCTTTCTCTTCTCCCTTGGGAAAAAAAACCTACCCAGTGTCCTAGGTAGGTAGGTACTTTGTACCTATCTTTTACAATAACTAAGTAGGTTCCTACACGAGAGAAATCTATTCCATCCCCATTTATGCCATCCCCTAACAGTTACGCAGGAGTACCTATCTAGTCTTTGAGAAACGCACTCTTAAAGCAATTAGGTATAATTATTATCTACTTATTTTAATTAAAAGCGGGCAAAATTGCGTACCTTCGTAGACAATTACGATTATTTATTATCATCAGATGCTGGATGCGACAAGCTGAAGACAGGGCGCTATGGCGCTCATTAGGGGAGGCCTATGTCCAGCAGTGGACTAACGTAGACTGATGATGATGATGATTATCACCATACTTGATGGGCAAAACGAACATTGTATTAGAGACACAAGTGATATTACCTACCTACTAGTGGTTTATTTTTCATTTCCACTAGAGGACAAAAAAGTTAAGTGAATCCATAACACCTTATTTATACCATAATTTTAGTTTTATTATATGAAATAATGTGATTTGCGTACCTAAGTGCTTATTTTGTAAGCTAAATAAATAAAGCTATTGAAATCTGAAATTAGTCTAAAATAGTCCCCACCCCAAAAACACGATCATATACATATGATTAAATGATACCTAGTTGTAAAAAAAGTTTGAAACTTACCTACTCGAAACAAATAAAAAAATCAAAGTTTACATGGTTCACAAAGTTAAAAATAAAACAAAAAAATTTATAAGTAACGAATAATTTAATTTAGCTTAACAGATCTTATAGTCAGACATTTCGTAGGCTGGAATTAGCTTAACAGATCTTATAGTCAGACATTTCGTAGGCTGGTGGTGCCTGGTTTCTGCTAAAATTAAAGCCTCTTCACACTCAAGTTCGAAGTAGTGACATTCCCGCGTCTTCGAACCTTTAGTTGGGGTACAAAAACCGACTAAGCGACTGGAAGGGAGCGATCGCAACGCGACGCGGCATGCCGCGACGAATATGCAAATCTTCCTTTCATGGTCGCGACTCCGCACAAGGTGGAGAGGTTTTTCACACTTACTATAAAATAACATGCTGAAAGTTTATTCAAAATCAAGCGATAGGCAGGTTCGAAGAAAAACTTATGTATGTACCTACATTGTTTAATAACTCCTTGACAATTAAAACATATTATTTGTACCTACCTACCTAAGGTCGTTTTCTGATTAGTCGGTGAGATGCAGCAGCTTATATCGACCTATTTTTCTATGCAGCGTTCTATCTATGGCGGTGCGCGGCGCAGTCACGTTTCGAAACCCTGAAGTTTCGCTCTGTCTGTACTTTTTTTAGTCATTAATATTTTTTAAGTTGCAACTACCGCAACATATTAACTTGAAATATGAAATAATAACACATTTCGTGCGCCTATTAAAATTTCTAGAAAAAAAATAGTGCACATTATTGTTACGTCGCCATTTTAAAAGAGGCCTACAACGTAAAGTGGGGTATCAAATTGCACAACACAAAACAGATTGTGAAAATAGGTACTCCCTAATCTCGGAAGTAACGTATTTGTATACCTACATAATTGACAAAAGTTCGAAGCCCACGGCGCGCGAGTTGCACTCGCACATGACGGATCTTGTTAATTATTAAATAGAACGAAAATAGTGTAGGTATGTTTTTAATATATTATGTATAATATATGTAAGGCCTAAAGCCTACAAAATGTAGCTTGGAAACTCCCAAGCAAAATTTATATATTATAAAAGGTCTCAAGGCTCATCAAAATTTTCTGCAGACATGAGCGAAATTGAAGGCAGGCCGGCCGCACGGTACGCGTTTGATATTCGCGCGAGCTGATGACTTATTGCTACACCGACTAATTAGAAAATGACCTAGCTAGGAGATGCGTATTTTATGAAATCCTACTTTAATTAATATACTTAACTTAAACCTTTGGTGTTTATTGTCAAACTCATGGTCACCTATAGTTGCACCTATAGCCTCTTTGGAATAAGTTACGGTAACGGTTAAGTAAAAATAACATAATTTGAACTATGGAGGTCAGGTACTCAAAGCTAACTATATTATATCGAGCTTAGTTTATTTGGTCTGAGATATCAAGTACCTACAGCCGAATACAGCTACGAGTAAACATAGACCATCCAAGATACCCGAATTATCGATAAATGAATAAACAATGGACAATCGCATTAGGTGTGTAATATAGATTGTTCTGTTCAATATCGTTATAAGTGTAGTAGGTACTAACTACCTACATTACATAGGTACAATTTTTGTTTTCGTATACTTATAATATTATGGCATAAATCGGCATATATTCGAAATATTAGAGTTTTGTATGCACTAGAGTATAATATTGCACGTAATTTATAGCTTCAACGCTAGGTGTAGACAAACCATCAAGCAAGCACTATTACTATATGACAACAATGGTTAAAACCAAAATTAACACATTATTAATTTACATTATCTTTGGTTAAAACATCAATCATCAATGGTGCCTATTGAACCCCAAAATAATAAAGTCGTTCAATGTTCTGGTCAATTATCTACCAACAGATTTTACTGCAACATCAGTGAGCCCATATTTTCGTTGCTCATAATCCTACGCGGACGTTAACAGTACCTATCACCTAAAACCCTTCTTAAACACTTCATCTCTTCAATTCATTACTACATGGGGTTATATTTCACTATAAGATTTCTGTTTCATAGACTCACCCTTAAAATCAATTCTTAAACATTAAATGCTACGTAACCACTCGAACAAAATGGACGCGATGAATCATTACAAGATTTTAAATACTAGAGATTCTACTACCCTGAGAGGGATTACAGCCGTGAATATTATATAATAATAGAGTGTTGTAGCTAAGTCAATCTAGGCACTAGTCAATGTGCTGATTATTTTTAAATTGTTCAACTTTGTTTGGATCAGTATTTACAAGCATGTCTCGCATGGAGGGCTTCACTTTGGTCAATGGAAATTTGGTAAGGCATATATCAGATGCATAACAGAAAAACTTGCACAAAAGGGGGCATAACAGAGCTTGATGCGTGACGGCGGCGATCCGATACCAAGGCCCCTCGAATGGATCCAAGATGGCTGGGCACAGCATGTGATTCAAATTTACTTGAGCAGGCTGAAAAAAAAAATGTTTTATGATTCATAAAATATTAAAGAGGAAATATTTAATTGTTTGTTTGGATTGAATAGGCTCCGAAACTACTGGATCGTTTTATAAAATTATTTCACCCTTCGAATCCTACATTTTTCATGATGAACACGGCTATAATTTCAAAAAACTTAGGGACAAATAGAGGTCCGCCCCGGCTTCGCACAGGTATTTAACAAAAATTTAAGTTTTCATACGGAACCTTACTTTTTTGAAAATATTCTAAATTAAATCCTAAATTTAGGATCCTAATGGTGAAAGAATTTTTCAATTTCAGGCCTATTAAATTCAAACAAACAATCAAAACTTTCGTCTTTATAATATTAGTATAGATTAGTTGAATGCCCTTATTAAATCAAACTTAAACTAGTTCACTAAAGTACCTAGGTAGATACCTAATTAATAAGCATAAGGTATTGGAACAAAGAAACAATAGGGGTCATTGTTGTAGGTGCAAAGTAAATACTTATTTAACTAAATAAACCTACCTACATAAATTAAAACACATCCAAGCTGTCAAAATTTAAGTAACTACCAAGAGTTGATAGGTTTAAAAAAATAGTAATACCTAAGTGGGTACTTACTATTGCAATGATTTGCAAGATTATGAAATGGTATATCATGTTCAGGCTGTAACTGACTATCGCCCAGTTGAAATCCCAGAAAGGCTCAACATTGTACACACCTGTAAAAAAAACAATTCAGTCAAGGCAGCTATTCGCTATTGAGCTATCATAGGTACATTATCTATGGAGAGTAGATAGAGGATTCAATCCCGGCCTATTTATTTCCGATCCTCGGATTTGGGATTGCCTTGAGGCAATCCCAGGATTAAAATCATAGAAAAGAAACACATTAGAACAAATGAGCTAACTGCAGACTGTCGCTAACGGTCTAGATGTAGTTCCACTGATCCATATCAATAGCAGTCAGAATGGTGCCCAAGTGCTGTATTGTATTGCCCTGCTGTATGGCAAAACTTTCGTTATTTCTTTCTTTTTTTTTATAATAATTCCGGTCAATCCACGGAGCATCTTCTAGCCCCAAGCTAAGTAGATAATACTGGCTATATTACTTAAACTGAATATATTTAAACATAACCAGCCAGACATCAAATACAAAGAAAAGAGATAATTTATTTCAACTCTAGGCTTACCACCAATTCTTAACAAATAATATGGGATCACAAACATCATGCCATGTTGAATCCAGTAGAGTGAAGCCTCAGCAAAATTCTGAAATCATTTATTTAATTAATGGTACATTAAATTATATTAAAAAAACAATGGCAAGTTCAACAACTGGGGATCAGTTTACTTCCATAGTTGATCTTAGTCAGTAGAGGCCTAATTATTGTTACTTTGTTTGCTTTTTTATAGAATATCAGCAACTTACTGTTCTTGATGCAGTTTCAGGAAACAAAAATGCTAAAAGGGGTCCATTCAAAAGATTTAAATGGATTCGAAAAAGAGCTGTAACTGTCTTGCTTGGCGGTGCAGCCAATAAATATATCTGAAAATCCAAATAAATGTTAAAAGCCATAAGGACCAACGAAAACTCTTCTAGGTACTTAAAAAAATACAAACTTGTATCAATGTTGTCACATGGCAAGGGTTCAACAGATATATGACAGTGCGAGAGGAAAGTTTAAACCCAATTTCTATGCCCCATAACCAGGCCAATAGGTGTGATAATAGCCGCTGGCCACCTCTAAATCGGTTTTTATAATCTGTTGTGTCTGATACTTTTAATTTGGGGTAGGTTTTGATCTGAAAAGGAAAAATATTTAATTTCCTATAATAAAACTCTGCTCTAACATTTGTCTTCTTATAAACTAGGATAAACTCTAGAAATCAAAAGTTTAAATGTATCCCATGTACCTAATGGTTTTTTAGAAAGGAAACTAAATACCTACATGGGCCAGTGTCTAATGCAATTGTAATTGGATTATGTATGAAGCCTCTCAAATGTTTTGTATTGATTTTTTAACAAGAATAATACCTATCTGTAGTCTAGTCAATACTAATAAAAGCTTACCAAAGCGTAAATGCTGATCGATACTACAATAATAGTTTCGATGATTTGTCTTCGGGGTGATAGATAATAAGCACATTCTGGTCCGACGTTTCGCGGAACAGATTTATTCACACCAATATAAGCCCATTCCCACTCAAACATGGTTTTAAGATTTATCTTTTTTCCCTTTACACAAACATTTCGTGATATCAATTTTCAATTGACTTTTTGGAACAGATTTTTGCTGTTAAATCAATGAACGATAATTGTAGGCACTTCTTGTTTGATTGTATTTAGATTAAATAAATAATGACTAAATAATTGACGTAAAGCTCTGAGCAATAGTGTATTTTATAACATGACAAAAATAAAATCCCAAGTTTTTAGTTATTTTATACGAGGATTTAGCATGGAAATGAGACGAAAATAAAATTCCCGCGACTGACAGAACAAGAGCCAGTCAAGCTGGTCAAGCTAGTGGTAAAGCAAGCGCAGCGCTCGCCGCGCGCCCCGCAGAGACAGACCCAGACCGCTGAGACCGCTCCACTCCACCCCACCCCCACTTCCCATTCCCCTTGTCGCAGAACAGTGCTGCCAACTGCACTTCATCATACTCTCTGGGACTAGAAAAAAAATACAATGCATTCTAGAATTCTCAGGCACAGTAGGTACGTAAAGTACCTACTGTGCAACTACTAACTAGAACTACGGTAGTTCTGATCCATAGCCATGTCCAGCAATGGACTGACAGGTGGATGATGACCATGAACCAATTAATTACTCGAAAATATTGTAAACATTTTATGTCTAGTCTATTTTATCGACCAACAGTTTTTTATCGATGATTCACACAAGTCGATCAAGATGGCACATCACTATTTAGACCGACATTTTTTGTCGTCAGCTTGCTTTAGGCTAAACACGCAAATTCCAATAATTCTTACTATATGGTCCTATCCATATACCTGATCGATGAGAGATCAATGACCAAAAAACAACTGGCAAAATCGTGTTTTTTTCCAAAACTCGGGCACCTCACCACCGAGCACCATTTTACATATCTTTCATCCCTTATCTATGGCACAGTCATCATTCCAGAGACGGACGGGAGTCCCACGGTTAGGATATTAGTGTTCTGTGGTCCCACGGGAGCTCGGACCAATTAGGTACTGAGGACAACGGGAGACTCCGCTCTCAGGTCATAGGTCAGTGTTTTTTTTGGGATAAAAGGGTAGGTAAATAAAACCAAAGACAGAAGGGGTCTACACTCTATGACAAGCAAGACCCTTGCGAAAGACTAAAGCTTAACCAGGCTACAGTACCCACTCTAACGTCCCGCTCGCGGGATTCCCCAAGCGATAGAGAAGAAGATTATGTCCCGCCCGATTACAGAGCTCGGCCCAGGGCTGCCATTTGTACGATCTAAATCGTATTTGTACGATTTTTTGCAAATTTTTTTGCGAGGACGATCGAAACATCGAAATCGTACAGAAAACATACGATTTTTTGAGATACAATACTACAATACAATCCGATAAAACTTTTTCTAATGGCAACAATTTTGTATCAAACTCCTTCGTCTGAACTGAACCTTAGTTCATAATCTATGGTCTGAACAATAATAAGCAATGAAATGAATGCACTGGCCTTCCTAGAGTTTCGGGGAAATACCTTGTATTTTCATATCTATACGAAAGAAGACTTTCGATCGTAAACAATAAGGTTCATATCCGATTAACAATGTTTCATTATTCTCTAGAGTTGATGATTATTAAATTATAGAAAGAATGAATACAAATCATTACCTTCGCGCGCTGTCTTGTTGTAGTACGGAGAAACCCGGCAGTTTGGCCAACGAAACAGTCAATGGAACCTTATTGGCAAAGCAACTGATTAGATCTACCGGAAACTGTACTGATTTTAAGCAGACAGATAATAATGATAAAAATGATGAGTACGGCAAACCTATACAAAAAAAGTGATGTTATTATACTAACAGTTACCTACCTAATATATGTATAGTAGTATTTTTCAATAGTGTTTTATTATTAATTGTATTATATCTATGATTATTGTACGTACGATTTTTTATTTGAAGTTTTCCTTGGTTTTACGACTTTTTTTAAGCTGAGGTACGATTGCGGCATATTTTCCACCTGGCAGCCCTGGCTCGGCCAAGTGATATGCGATAAAAAATCCATCTTAAAGCGATATTCGCGTACTAGGTACCTACTTAATAAATCTTTCAATTATGTTTTGAATGAATGAAATGGTTAATTAACTTTATTTTAATGTACCTACCGATAAGTCATACTATAACCATAATATATAATTAAGGATCAAATTCAAATGTAAAAAAAAAATATGAGTAATAGTCTATTTTTTTTTTAATTTGCTTGGTTTGTTGCGCGAGGCGTCTCGGGCGATTGCTCTGTTCGCCAACCCCTATATGGCCGCCACTGACTCCCTCCACTACTCCTGACTATTTTAGCTGCAAAATTTTGAGTTTCCATTATCATTAAAAGAAGCAACCAGCCAGCTACCAATGACCTGTATTTAACATAATTATGGTACCTAGGTATATATATTTTTTCGGGCCTATATATATTTTTCAGACCAAAATTAAAATTATCCAGGATAATCGGGGGGCACGGCAGTGCCATATTTTTTTACCCGACTACTAATGTCACACAGAGTAGACAGGGAGGGTTATTTATACACCTCTTTAGATAAAAAGCTTGATATTCACTTACAATTAAAACAAGCGTTATATTTCTGTACTTAGATTTTATTAACATTATCTACAATGGCAGTGCTGACCGGCCTCTCACTACCTCTACATTAAGTTATACTACCTAGGTACATTAAAGTCACATACATACATAGGTACAGCTAGCATCAATGGTAATTTGTTAATAAGGTTCAACAAATGAATAAGAAAAAGAAGTTTTCAAGAACATTGTAAGTTTAGGTAGGTAATCAGAAAAAAACAAAAGTACCTACTTAGCTTAAAAAATTATAATTACCTATCACATGAAAGCCAGGCAAGCGAACCGATGCTTTTTATCTTCAGTACCAGAAGGTACCTTTGCTATGGTATTTAGAAAAATACCATAGCAAAGGTACCGGAACCAAAAAGTAAAAGATAGTGCATAACATTCCTACTGAATCCTATTACATAGTAAGTACCTACCATCATAAGTTGGTATTACCTACTAAGTTATTTCAATGTTTCATTTCGGGGGTTCATATATAAATGGAATATTTAAATATATTTACGATAGGTTAGTATTATGTAGGTACCTAAGACTTAGATATTTTATAAAAAACAAGGCTTAAATTTATAAACTAGGCATTAATGTGGTAAATCGGCAAACCCGATATATTCGACAAGAATACATTTAAAAACGGCTTGTTAGTGGAACCTAATTAGAATTAATACATTATCTTATTTTAGGTGTTCCTACTGATTAGTAAAATTATTAAAAAAAATCTTAGTTTAAGATTGCTTTGGTCTAGTGTTGATGATCAGGACTTCCTACATACTTCTCTATGTATCTTAATTTTTACATTAATTAAATACCCTCGTCTAAACTAGGTTACTCATATTGCAATTAAGCTAATAAAGCTTTAAAAATTCCAAATGCTGTTAAGAACTTGAATAAATATTTGAAAATAATAGTATTTGGCAGCGGTAAAATTAAATAACTGTCAAATCAAACTATTTATAAATGTAACCAAGAATATCTGATGGAGGTTACGTGGTATTCTTTATGCAGACGGAGCATCGCGAAACGTTGTCCTGTAGGCTTCCAGCTTTGAGCGTCTGGCGCTGCGGCGTGGCGAACTGCTGGCTGGACTCGATGATGGTCAGCCAGAAGCTGAGCTTGTTGGCGAAGTGCTGGCAGGTGCCGCCCTCGCCGTTGCACTCGATGAAGGGACTCGCGCGGAAGTCTTCCAAGCAGGAGCCCGGGCTGGCCAGGGCCTGCCCGCCGCCCTCGCCGCCCGCCCCCGTGTGCTGAGAATTTACATCAAATTCAATATGCGAAAGATAACCAAGTTAACAAAAGGTGTAAGGATGATGGCATTAAAAAAATATATCTCTTCAGCACATGTGTTTACAGCTGAATGTGTCCCAACGAATGGGTTTAAGCGTTAATAAAAATAAATTATCCTGAACAATCCAGCACAACATCATCATAGCAATTAGGCAGAGCTTGTGTTATAGGTAAAAGATGACTAATACCTATCATTTATATACCTAATATACATTGATATATATTTTTACTAGATATAAAAATTACAAGAACACACTGAACTTACATCAACATCTGAAATTCGTACATACAATGTTAAAAAGTTCCTAAAAACTATGAAATGTAGCTTCGATTCTTAATTTTAAATTGTGTAATAATAATATAGACATAAACTCACCATAACGAAACTGTAGCCGATCCAAAGCACCTCCCACCCTCTAGGGCACTCTGGGAATTTAATAGTTTGACTGTGCACGGCGATCACATTTGCTGGAGCCTCGCAGACAACACATCTCGAAATATATTTCTCGATTTCACCTCCTTGGACCGGCATCATCGGTATCGGCTCGCCGGTCGACAGCCAGTAGCTCCGGTCGTTGCGGCTCGCGTAGTTGCAGACATCGTTCAGGTCGCAGAACATAAATGGCATAGTGCTGAATTTTCTGATACACGATCCAGCATGCCCCAAGTCTTGATTGTGAGCTTTCTCGTTGCCGTCAATATACAGGAGGGAGTAACCGTCCCAGAGTTTGATGTGTCCCGGTTCGCAGGTGGGCACCACCGCCCTCTGGCTGTGCCTGACTAGAAGGATGCCGGTGAGGAAGTCTCGCTGTGCGCACGCGGCGCCGGGCGCGCCCTGCACTCCCTGCCGGCCGGTGAGACCGATCTCGCCCCTCTCTCCTTGGAGACCTTGCAGACCCCGCGGCCCCATGGGACCCGGAGGCCCCGGCGGTCCGGGGAAGCCACGATCACCTTTCTCGCCAGGGCTACCGTCGTAACCGGGGCGACCGGCCTCTCCATCCTTTCCGGGTAGACCAGCTAAGCCTGGAGCTCCTTGCGGACCTGGCTCTCCTTTAGGTCCAAACACAAAACCAGCCGCTTCACCTTTGTCTCCCTTGTACCCTTGCGGGCCGGGTCTGCCCATCCGTCCAGGTGGTCCCTCGTCAGCCTTCTCTCCGGGCGGTCCTTGGGGTCCGATCTCGCCGTTGATTCCATCCTGGCCACGGTCGCCTTTGTCTCCTTTCTCTCCTGTACGTCCCTGTAGGCCGGTGTATCCGCGGTCTCCCTTTTCTCCTGGCAAGCCGTAGCCGGTGGGGCCCCTGTCTCCCTTCTCCCCGGGAGCGCCGGGAATGCCCTGTGGGCCGGGCGCGCCGGGGCGACCGTCCTCCCCGGGGGCGCCGGCTAGACCCTCGCGTCCCATCTCTCCCTGATCTCCCTTAGGTCCGCGCACGCCAGGGGTACCGTCCTTGCCCGATGGTCCCGGAAGACCTTGAAGTCCTAAGTCGCCCTTTTCACCCGGAGCGCCCTGCAATCCTGGTCGTCCATGCTTTCCTGGGATACCCGGTAAACCCTTCTCACCTACTATAGTCAAACCATTTATTCCCATTGGACCTCGAGGACCGGTGTCACCTGCAAAAGAATGTGAGTTGAGATTTTGTTCCAACTGTTATAAGTAGGCTATGAAAAGATTCATTGTCTATCTCATGATTTACTGTTTTTATAGCTAACCATTACTTGTTATCACATCGAAGTAATATTATAAAAATAGTTTATTTGCTTGAACATCTAAAATATTATTAACCTATATTGAATTAATGTTATTTTAGATTTAATTGTGTTCTACTAAGATTGGTATGTTACATAAGTTTTCAGTTAGTTCAAGTTAAGGTGGTTCATTCTCCTTGTATATTAACTAAGTAATGTAACTTGTTATTTGAGAACATTGAAAAGTATTATTAGTATTACAAGCCCAATAGTAAAATAAGGTGATGACGGAAATCGTTAATCATTGTTTTAATTGTTAGTTAATAATTGTTTTAATTTAGTCCATAACCATAGAAACAAAATGTGCGAAGCCACGGGGCCAAAAAATAAGTTTGCTTCAGTTATGGGTGAGACTGTACTTATACATATAATACTACTGAACTAATAATTACCTTTTTCTCCTTGAGCGCCAGTGCGACCAATTTCTCCCTTCAAACCAGTAAAACCACGGTCTCCCTTTATACCCTGCAAGCCCTGTATTCCTTCGGGCCCTTGCTCTCCTTTCTGCCCTTTGGGACCTGATACTCCTGCTGGTCCAATTTCTCCTTTCTCTCCCTTGACATTTATAGACGGGCCTGGTAGACCCCTGTCTCCCTTGGGGCCCTGTAGACCTATGGGTCCCGGCAGTCCCACATCTCCAGTAAAACCTCTTTCACCTTTGGCACCATCGAATCCATCGTTTCCTCTGAAGCCAGCCTCGCCTCTGTCTCCCTTCTCCCCGTCTCTGCCAGGGAATCCGATGTCTCCCGGCGGGCCGGGCGCGCCGTCCATACCTGGGGTGCCAGGCAAGCCGTTGTCTCCAGGCACACCTCGGTCACCTTTAAGTCCCCTGAGACCCGGCAATCCTGCATCTCCCTTCTGACCCTCCGCTCCTGGCGCGCCTTCAAATCCAGGTAAACCGATATCTCCCTTTTCCCCACTTTTCCCAGGAATGCTAAATCCAGGTTGACCGGCCATGCCTTTGTCGCCTTTTTCGCCATCTTGGCCGTTGAAACCATCCATACCCCTGAGACCAGGTAAGCCAGGTTCTCCTTTGTCCCCTTTGTCAGATGCTACTCCAGCTTCTCCTTTAGGTCCCTCAAGACCCGAAAATCCTCTATCTCCCTTTTCTCCAGGGGCACCCGGTGCTCCCGTTTGACCCGGTGGTCCTGGGAAGCCCAGGTCACCTTTAAGTCCCGGTGCTCCAATTGGGCCATCCAATCCTGCAGGTCCTGGTAACCCGGTGTTGCCTTGATAACCTATGTCTCCTTTGTCTCCCTTTTCTCCCGGTATTCCGTTGATACCAGCAGGCCCGGGCGCTCCCGGCCGTCCGCGCAGACCCGGGAATCCCTTCGGGCCGTCCATTCCTTGCGCACCTGGTTCTCCTGTAAAGCCCGGTAGACCGATCATTCCAGGTTTTCCGGCCAGTCCAGGGTATCCTTGTTGTCCCTTGAGCCCGTCTCTTCCAGGAATACCCGGTGCTCCCGGGAAACCTTGAGGACCAATCGGGCCGGCGTCTCCCTTTTCTCCCATGGGGCCGGGGTACCCGGGTCTTCCAGCTATTCCCTGATCTCCCTTTTCTCCCTGCAACCCAGTGAGGCCAGGAGGTCCGTCGAAACCGGGGGTGCCAGGCTCTCCTCTCGGTCCCGGTTCTCCTTTCAGACCGGGGAAACCGGGCGGTCCCGGTGGTCCTGGCATTGATGGTCCTATTTCTCCCTTGTCACCCTTCGGTGCCGGGGCACCAGGAAATCCTCTTGGTCCGGGCGCTCCGCTGGTCCCGGACGGGCCGGTTGACCCCTTGTCTCCCTTGTCTCCGCGGAAGCCGGTAAGACCCCGGGGTCCCACTTGACCCGGCCGCCCCGGCAGACCTTGCTCTCCTTTCAGACCTGGACGCCCCGCGTAACCTTTGTCTCCCTTATCACCTTGATCACCTGAAGTAAAAAATACATAATGTTTAATGTTAATTTATCGATTTATAAACATGCGTAAAATGCAAATATGACAGGTTACCTGGTTGTCCCTGGGGCCCAGGCGCGCCAGGGGCCCCGGTGTCGCCGCGCGCCAACATCGCGATGTTAGCGGAACATTGGCCGGCCTCTCCCTTAACACCGGGTTTGCCCGTGTATCCTTTATCTCCTTTAAGGCCGTTTGCTCCGGCCTGTCCCTTTTCTCCTTTAACAGAGTTTCCTTTTTCTCCAGGGAGTCCATCAGCTCCGTCGACGCCGTCCGTGCCGTCGACTCCGGGAACGCCAGTAAAGCCGCGGTCTCCCTTGAGCCCTGGCAGGCCCACGTGACCGCGTTCTCCCTTCGTCCCCTCCACTCCCCGTTCTCCCTTAGGTCCCGGTCTGCCAGGGGGTCCGGTGAGGCCTTTCTCGCCGTCTTTGCCTCGAACCAAATTGTACGGAATCTGTGCGTCAGCACCCTTTTCCCCCTGCGGTCCGTTTGGTCCTGCATCGCCGCGTTCACCCTGTTAAAATTACCATCCTGTTAATACTTGATGTATAAAAACTCATTCAATTCAAAAATACAATATCAGTCATCATTAAGTATATAACAATAAAATTTATTTGAAACATATTTTTTTTTATTGTTGACAACCTTAAATAAATAATGCTGGACAATTCACACAGCATAATGCTGTGTGAATTGTCCTAATTATTTATTTATTTACCATCTAGGCCCCAGCTAAGCAGAGCTTGTGTTATGGGTAGATAATTGATACACATAATAATATACGAGAACATAGATAGATATTTTTACTTTACATAGAAAACGACCAAAACACCCTGAACAAATAATTGCAGACAGATTTTTAGTGGATTTTTTGTGAATATTTACCGGAGGTCCTTGGGCCCCCTGTGCGCCGGGCAAGCCGTCTTCGCCCCGCAGTCCGTTGAGTCCGCGCGGGCCGGCCGGTCCGCGTTCGCCCTGTGCGCCCGGATTCCCGTCCCGGCCCCGGTCCCCTTTCGCCCCAGGCCCACCGGGCGAGCAATCGTTGCATCGGCCTCCGCTATCACCTTTACAAATCAATAAAACATTATTTAACAAAGCTTATTTAGAACAAGATTTGTCCAGAGCTAGTATAACTCGCTCGCCAAGGGTTTTGAACTTTCGTCGATTATTACACAATACTATAGATACCAGTTCCTTAGGAGATTAGGGAGAGGGTAACTTTTAACTGGTAATTTTTTCTAATCTTCATTGTATTTCATTATGTAAAAAAGGATATTTTAGACCTTTTAAATTATTTCAACAAGTATGAAAATAACCGAAATTTCTTAAACTGTTTTAAGATGAACCTACCTTTCATTTGATTTTCCCTTTTTGAATATTTTAATTGATATAAATATTCAGCTCTACAAGAATAGCACAGACATAAATTAAAATATACATACATAGGTATTAGTAGTGTAGGTATAATATAAGATAGGGAGAACAAACTACTGAAGTGATAAATAAGAGTGAGTAATAGCAAAGCTTTAAGTTAGCAGACTATTCTGAATATTCATTGGTGTGTCTCAATGAAGAAATATTGCATTCTTTCATTAAGACAAAGAAAATAATAGCCGAACGCAGTTGAATATCTTTCACTTACCTTTCCATCCGGGTGTTCCGGGTTGTCCATTGAATCCGGGATTTCCCTTGTTTCCCTTTTCTCCGGGGGGGCCCATTTCGCCGGGACTACCGGGCGTGCCCAGGCTAGAGTTACCAGGCGCTCCTCTCAACCCGGTGTAGCCACGGTCTCCCTTCTGTCCCTTGTCGCCGTTATAACCAGGTGCACCGCTGTTTCCTTTGTCACCCTATGATAAGTAGTATTTTTAAGAATTTTGACATTGGTATTAGAACTTACTTATTAGTACCCTAGTCGGGTCCATGTTTGTAACAAAGCGTTTGAAACATTCATTATCAATGTTAGCGGGATAACTACGAACCCAGTTTGCCAGTTTGTTTTGGAAGAATGTTTAAAATATTTGAAACGTAGGTGACGTTTCAAATATTTTAAATATTTTATTAATAACAAGTTGTTTTTTTTGCTGCTTAAATGATATTCAAAATTCTGAGCAGTTGTATTCGATGAAGTATTATTTTTAAGATTTTTCAGATTAGTTATTCAAATTTAAAATAATAAGATGTACTTAGTACCTACCCTAACCATGTAAGTAATTAAAGTTCAAGTTTTTTTTTTATAACATCGTTGTGTATTTGTTTATTTGAAAAAATATCGTTTCAACAGATTTATAAAGAAGTGAGCACTAAAAAAAACAATGTTGGGCTACTGGGACTAATATAGCCTTGATAAACCATAGATAGCACTTTCAAAGCAACATGTCCAAATAAACTTAAGAATTATATTATATAGAAATATATTATTATTAGAACTATTACAACGGTACAAATACTTACAGGAATAGATAACCCGTCGTCGCCTTTCAGACCTCTGGGGCCTTGAGGGCCTGTGGGGCCGTCGTACCCGCGAGGGCCGATGTCTCCCCGGGCCCCTTGATAGCCGGCTTCTCCTTTTTCACCTTTGCGTCCGGCTAAGCCTTCGCGACCTGGCGTGCCTGGTTCACCCTGTCCACCTGGTCCTCCCATTGGCCCGGTGAAACCGCGCTCCCCTGTAGATTGTTATATCATCACAGTTTCTTTCCAATAAGGCTAGTATTCGAATGTAATAAGGTAACCACCACATTCATGATGATATCGTTGGTACCTACCTACATAAACTGAAATAATTTGGCAGTACTAAAATGTGTCCTTTTTTTAAGGATCGAAGTAAAAAGGACTATGAGCTGTGTTATCGAACTCAGATACCTACATTACTTTCCGTAACAAGGAAATCAACACTAATAAATTAAAAAATCTGAAATTCAACCTGTTTACATGCACTACTTGGCTGGCCTACTCTTTTATACACAAGATCAATCGGTCTTCGAACGGACTTCATCGAATAAGTAGGTACGCTTATAATAACTTATACTGCGGCCAAGCTCGATTGTCAAAGTTTGTCCCTTTTTGTCAGAATTGGTAGTCGATTTGTGCCCAGTCTTACAATGCAAACCTGATGCTGATAATGATTTTAAAGACGACGCCAGCCGTGTTTTTTTATATGCTGCGAATTGTTAACAAAACATTGAGAATGTCTTGAATAAGTACCTGGTTGTCCATCAGTTCCTTTAGGTCCCGCTGGCCCCGGGTAACCCCTGGGCCCCTGAGGGCCGGGTGGTCCTCTAGATCCACTGCGACCGCCGGCGGGGCCCTGCACTCCCTTCATCCCGCGAGGCCCGGGGACCCCGTCTCTGCCCGGCTCTCCCTTGCCACCCGGTCGTCCATGTAGTCCTGGAAGTCCCTCTGTGCCTTGATCTCCTTTCCCACCCCTCGGTCCTGGAGCTCCGTACATGCCATCACGACCCTGTTTTATTTATATTATACATAATTATGTTGAATATGTGTGCGAAAACTTACACATACACACCTCTATATATTGTTAAATAGATAAATTTCGATGGACAATCGATACAGCAATAGCTGATATTGTAAGCTATAACCGATGAGGATGTTAAAGCACAAAAACATATAGGTACGTACGTATATTCAAAAACAGTGATTCTTTTCGTATTTCGTTACTCACCCGATCACCAGGATTTCCGCGAAGGCCTTTCTCTCCCTTTGCACCAATTTGCCCCGGCTGACCCGGTTCTCCCATCGGCCCAGAGTCACCCTTATCGCCTATTCTGCCCGGTTCACCCTTCTCGCCCTTTGGTCCCATATCTCCTTGGACGCCCTTGATGGCGCCTTTGTTTCCTTGAGATGGCAGAGTGACGGGGGGACAGCTTGGACCCCGGTCGCCTCTGTCTCCCCGGTCCCCCTTGTCTCCTTGGATTGCGTCGCCTTTAGTACCCTTGGAACCTTTATCGCCTTTGAATCCGATCGGTCCCTAAAATATCAAAATTGTGTTTGTAATGAAAATTAAATAAAAAAAAGTTATATATTTTAAATAATTTAAAGTTAATATAAAAACATCTAGGGAAAAATTAAAACTAGGTACGAGCTTATTGATAAAATAAAAGTCTAAAACGGTTAGCTGCTTAAAAAAAGACAAAATCACCTTATTATTTAATAATGGCATATAGGTATCTGACAACCGTTGCAATCTGCCTGGGAAACCATAGTGAGTTCACTAATAGTGTTGTGTAGGTAATATTTTTTATTACTTACCGGGGCTCCAAAGTTGCCCTTAGCTCCTGGCAAGCCTGGGGGGCCCGTTGGTCCCGCGGGCCCTTGCCTGCCTTGCATACCATCCGCACCAGCCTCGCCCTTCTGTCCCTTGGGGTAGTGTCCAATGTGAGCCGCTTCACCCTTATCGCCCTTGTCTCCTTTGTTACCTGGGTAACCACGGGGGCCCATACCACCCTTAGGTCCAATCGGTCCTATCTCACCCTAAAATTAAAACAATTGTCAAAATATAATATAATATAATATAATACCATCATTAAGTTATTATCATAGGTATCTTAGTTATACTAATATTATACAGAGGAAAGATTTGATTGTTTGTTTGAATTGAATAGGCCCCGAAACTACTGGACCGATTTGAAAAATTATTTCACCAAGAGGTATACTCCTAGATTATTCCTGATGAACTTAAGCTATAGAATATTTTTCAAAGAAGTTAGGAATCCTATGAAAATTACAATAATGTAACCCAACGATAATTTCGGCCAAGTTAATTTCATATATCGAACGGGTTTTTTTTACGATGAATTAAATGAGTTTTACGATGCCGTATTTTATAGTGGCCGTCTCTATGAGTCGATATCGATATAGTGTCACGTCTCTAGCTTGTTAGAATTTCAAGGTGCAAAGCCGGGCGGACCAATGATAATTTGATGTTATATGTTTACTTACATCGGTACCATTGCAACCGTCTCTTCCCGGGATACCAGGGAAGCCTTGTTCTCCTTGCGCCCCTGGCTGACCACTCAGTCCGGTAAAACCCTGGTTACCAGGTTTGCCTCTGTCTCCTTTAGGCCCGCGGGGGCCCTGTTGTCCCAGTTGTCCCTTTTGACCTTTCGGTCCCTGAGAGCCCTCGGGCCCATCGTGACCTGGACCTCCTCTCGCACCAACTTCTCCTGGGGCACCTGGGAAACCCTGGAAGTGAAAGGTTGATGTTATTTTGTGCTATGTCCATAATAACTAAAGAGAGAGATCTAGACTGAATTTCATTTAAAAAGTCCATAATAACTAAACAGAAAGATCTAATCAGTATTTCATTGAAAAAAATAGATTAAAATATCTTACTCGGCTTCCTTTTTCAGCAAAACATTTGGGAATGCAGGTTCCGGGTGCAGTGCAGTTCCGTTCATTTGGCGGTACCCGTTGTTTGGTCAGCGGATCGTACACCTGCGAAACAATTTCAATTTACTATACAAAACCCATTAGTAAATTTTTTGTAATAAATTAATAATGCTAGACATTCCTAGATTACTTTCTTTAAAGCTAATATTTTATGTGGATATATAAAAGGAAATGTGGATATATCGCGTTTAGGTTGCTGTAGCGTTACGACTAGGTACCGCAATTCTTGTGCCCCGACCAAGTTTACACCTTCGATATCTGGCGAAAAAAGTCAGCTTCACTGCTCAGCAGAAGCAGAAGCCCGCGGGAGCAGTAATAACATCCTAGCATCGATAGCTGTAAAATATGACTACCCCATAATTTATAAATTGATCCAAGGACTACATCATTTACAAACTTTAGTAAGTATTACCATTAACTAGTTGTAAGCCTACTAACAAAGTGGACTGTTCAGTGTCTGAATAAATACATTGAATTATAAGGATGATCAATCTATAAGAAGGTACATACCTCGAAATTCCTAGGTATGTCAAATTGCCGTTGCGACTGCGTCGGCGCCGGCCGTGATCGACCGTAGTTCGGGATATTCTGCGGCCGCTGCGTCGGCGTGTAGGGGTAGTCTTGACGACCTGAGAGACCGTACCCTCTTCCTGTATAAGATTGGTCTGATCTACCGACAGACTGGTCTGATCTACCGAAAGACTGGTCTGATCTACCGAAAGATTGGCCTCCTCTTCCTGTATAAGATTGGTCTGTTCTGCCGAAAGATTGGCCTCCTCTTCCTGTATAAGTTTGGTCTGTTCTGCCGAAAGACTCGTCTTCTCGCCCTGTATACGATGGGTCTGCTCTACCGAAAGACTGGTCCTCTGTTCCTAAATAAGACTGGTCTGCTCTGTCGAAAGATTGGTCTCCTCCCCTCGCATAGGGATCTTCGTCATCGTATCGACTGTTAGATAGATATTCGTTTTGCTGAAATAAATAAAAGTTGACTATAATTATTTATTAAAAAAAAACTCTCAAACTAGATACTTGGCTGGTTTGTCTGATTTTTTGTTGTTGGAGAATAGTTTTGAATTATGTTCCATTTACAAATAAAAGTCGGTATTGTGAAACTTTTTTCAGACTTCAATAGAAGTCTACAAAAGCGTATATATAGCGTATAATACGTATGTATAATAATGTTCAATCGGTAAGTAATGTCTGTGCTGTAATACAAAACGGTAATTTTTATATTTCTAGTGCTAAACATAAATTTTCCATTTATTTCCACATTACGCCAGGCGTTATATTCAGAAAAAAATGTTTCATACATTTAAAGTACACAATTTGGTCCAATTGTAACTTTAGAGCGGCTTCTGTAACTGCCCTGATAACATTGAGATATCGCTTGACCCCTGAGTACGCAATCCAAAAATATTTTAGCATTAGATATCATGCATGGTCAAACTTTGACTCAATAAATATACTAAAGTATTTCATTTGAATACATGATTCTACCAACTTGTGACATTAATGCTACTTGATATTTAATTAAATTTTCTAAATCTAGACTTATCATTTCTCTCTTTTGTTCCTTGCAGCTTCCTATTTTGTTCCTTGAAAATAATTTAAATAAATAAATAGTGCCGGATTATTCATACAGAATTATCTTGCCTCAAGCTTGTGTTATGGGTACTAGATAACTGATAGACATAATAATATAAGTGTATATTGATAGATATTTTTTATTTTAGGAAATCACCAGAACATCCTGAACAAATATTTGCAGATCGTACAAATTTTTGTCACGAGGCGGGAATTGAACCCGCGCCCACCGCGCCACAGAGATCGTAAAATATTCATTCGGTCGTCGTCATTTGTTTTAATATTTAAAATTCCTACCATTTAATGTGGCGAATAAAGCTTGATCGATGTTTCGCAGATTCACATTTTAGTTATGTAGAGCAACATAGGCAGAGTTAATAAAACATGTATTTGCCCTTTGTAAATGGACAAATTAGGCTAACGCCATTCGGGCCATACTGCCTGTCTATCATTGTAGTTTCTGAGGTAAATAATTAACGTATTTATAATTTTGTTTTTAAATCATCGAGATTTTTTGTATGAAAATGATGATCTATAAAAACTATCGTAGTTTGACGAATTCGTTATGAATGTAAGCGGGTTAACTATGAACCTATTTTGTGTTGGAAGAACACCTTTGAGTGCGCGCATAGAAGCGATACGAGCGCGACTTGAGCCGCACTCACCCTGATGAAGTAGGGATGAAACTTTAGTGTTCTTCCAACACAAAATAAGTTCGTTGTTTCGCCTACATAATGACAATGATAATATCAAAGTGATATTGCAAAAGTTGCTCTGCAAAAAAACATCAGAATAAACGTGGAATAAATGCACGATTAAAATAATTATAACACTTTTTTTTTTGCTTGCACATAATGCAGTTTCGACGTAGGTAGAATAACTTTGAACGACTTCAAAGATGTGGACTATATCTAACGTATCTGTAACGTTAAAAGCGGGTACGTACAAGTACTTTTCTGTAGGTATGTATGAGCTATATACATTATTATTGTGGTAACCTTAGATAATAAAATAAAGTCACCTAGAGTCATCTTACAAAAAACGCAAAGGTTGTGTAATAGAGGTACCGATATCAAATAACAACATGCAGCTATGCCATAAAAGAAAATGATGTTTAAACTTTACATTTTCGTACGGACCTTTTATGTATCTAACGCACGAATAATCAAACGGATAAACGGCAAATTTTCGACAGAATATAATTAATAAATCATCATCATCATCACCAGCCTATAATAGTCCACTGCTGGACATAGGCCTCCCCTAATGAGCGCTATAGATGGCCTCATTATTTGGGGGTTATTGCCCATAATCCCCACGCTGGGCATGCGGGTTGGGGATCGCAGTTCGGTGTAGTTGTTCTGCAGAAGGCGCTGCTGTCCGCCTCCCGCTGTGTTTCCCTTAGTCGCCTCTTACGACACCCACGGGAAGAGTTGGGGTGGTGAAATTCTATGCCGGCACCACACGGCAATTAATAATAATAATTAATTAATATTATTCTTTATCTTTTGAGTATTCTGTGTTAAGATAGGTAGGTACTTTCCTACGAATGGTATATTTTTGATATGATTAATAATAAAGCTTGATAAACATTTAGTTATTACCTAATTTCTGTTTATGAAGAAAATGGCTGAACGAGAGGAATTTTAACTATAGCTGTCTGGATTTTGCGTTTGAACTATCACAAGCCAGCGCGGCATGATGAGACCATCCGTGCTAATATTAGATTCTATGATTCGTATGAAAAAAAAGTAAAGACAATTATTTTTAAAATTGATAACTAAGTTCTTTCAGAATATTTTTTGAAAAATCTTTTAAAAAATCATTAAGTATTCAGTATTCATTTATATATAAACAATTTATAAATATTTGTGTTTCCTCCAAATATAGACAATATTGGAGAAGGAAGTATTATAATATTGAGTCGGTAGGAATACAATGTTGAGAAGTAGGAATAAAATATTGAATGAGTACCATAATGATATATTTTCTGTTAAATAGGTTTGCGCAATGCCGACGCATTACATCCGAACGACGATAAACTTTGTCGGTCATCTCTACATACTCATAAGTTCACGCACACAGACATAATAGTGTACATAAAAGCTTTTAACAAACTGTCTGTTAACTTTGAGAAATAACGAACAAAAGCAAATCGATTATGTATTCAAAAAAAAAATTACCTTATAAATTGGAACGGCGAGACTGGATGCAATTTGTTGCAAATAAAGGCTATTTTTTAAAGATCGCGTTTAGAACTCGCAAAAAGAGGAGTTCTGGCGATCGGGTCGCCTCGCCCGCCGCCGACCCGCCTCTGCATTCCCTAACTCCACTGAAGTTTTTGTCTAACGCGACCGAAATCACTTTCATTGAAATGATATATTATTCCATTATCATCTTTCCGAGAAATAAAACAAAATACTCACTGTGTTCACTCCAACGAACGAAGCTAGCGCAGCTATCAACCTGCGGGTGAACAAAAACTAAGTTAGACTTCAAGATAAATTTAAATCGATGCCTGAAAAAATCTCACTACCACAAATTATGTACCTATTCTATTTACGATTTATTAAATTATGAAAATAAACTCAGAGATCATGTAGGTTTTATTGTTAAGATTTTTTGCAAGTTCAGTGATATAAATATAGGCTTACCATAGTACGTATTGCGCCATGGCCCGGAGCGCGCTGCGCGTGATCCCGTCCCGTGCGCGCGCGCTGTTTGTGCCGGGATACTAAGGAAAGAGGAGAGCTCGCGCCGGCGGCCGGCACCCCCGCCCGGCGCGCGGCGCCCCGCG
>OZ007525.1:7790920-7832408 GCA_963931895.1 Eupithecia pulchellata
GCGGATCCCTTTGTGAAAATATTGTGCAGCCTATGCTCATCCCGGGATAATTTAGGATTCCAATGGTGAAAGATTTTTTCTAATCGGTCTAGTTGTTTCGGAGCCTATTCAATTCAAACAATCAAATATTTTCTCTTAATAATATAAGTATAGATATGTGTTTATGTAATTTTAGTATTTTGTGGAACAAATAAATTACTGAACTGCAATAACTTCAATCCACACATTGCAATATCATCAAACCGTCCCAAATTGTTTTAGATCGCAGCAATTACTCCGGTAACCTCCAACATTGAGCCTAGTACTAAAGCTCTGAAAAAAGCCCTTTCAGACAATTGCGAACGACGAACTTATAGAATGCTGAAAACAAAACCACAAAACCTGCTGAATTTTATTTGATAACCTCATCGCCGCTGTAACTCAAATGTGATTTTTGACTCATTTTTTTTACCCCTGACACAAAAAGACACATTTTATATGTTTTGTTTGTTTGTGTCTCTCTTATGTGCATATCGGACCTAGCTCTCTAAATAATGACCAAATTTTGATTTAGGTTGGTCATCATAATATCATAGCATCCGTTTATGTCACCTACTACTGGGTATAGGGCTCCTTTATCCTGAGCCTTTTGCATCCAGGTGTCCCCGGCGACTTTGATGATGTCATCAAAGTCAGTAACACTTAGCTACTCGTATATTTCAATTTAACAACTTAATTAAAAAAAGATTCAAGGAATTAAGGTAGGCAATCATTGTTATTAGGGTATGATATGCTTAATTCACCCTGGGTTAGCATTACGTGGGTATTTGTTCTGTTGACATGGACCAAAATAATGGACGTAATAACTTTTATAAGATAAGCTCCAGGAGAAGAACTTAAAACGGTTCGGCAAGATGACGACAGGACGCTATGGCGCTCTCAGGGGAAGCCGATGTCCAGCTGTGGACTAGGTCTAGTAGGTACAGGCTGATGATGATGTGTTAATTAACAATAATCTGAAATGATTTTGTTACCGCCATTTCTACATAGCTCAGTGGGCGACCACTCACTCATATTTTGTATAAATACTCTATAGGTGAAAATAAACACATAGATTAGGGTTTCTAATCTACATACTCGTATTTATTTTCACTGTAGACGGCGGGCATAAAATATGTTTGGAGAATAATACAATAAGTAGGTAACTCTCTTAAGCGCTCCTTCCTTAAGGCTCCGGGCGGAAGAATTTCCCATACAAACGTAATACCAAAATGATTTGTAATTTGTGCATATTTTCACCATGATCTGCTATAATTTGTATAAGAATAGTATTTATCTAGGTTCCTGCCACAAGCTTTTTTGAAAATACCTATCTACTATCTACACAAAACTTTAGTTTTCTCAAATGCTGCCCCACTCGTGTTCGTTCCACGTTTCTTTAGTAACATTTATATCTGAAAAGCTGTGAGTTTCGCAAGTTTCAAATAGTTTTTTTAAGCCGAAAAAGCGGCGTTATCACGCATGTGAAGTTAGGGAACTTTGTTGGCATTATCATTATTAGAATTAATACTCCGTTCAAGAATCCAAGATATTTTGTGTCAAAATTGGCATTTATGAATGAAAACCGCTATTATTCAAAAACAGAAAACAACAAGGTAACGGTAATGTTTAATTTCAGTGATCTATAAACAGAAACACAACTTTCAACAAAGAGTTGCACGAGCGCAGCGAACAAGTCCAATTTTGAGTTCTTAATCGGACGAAATACGAATAAAAGCTTTCAAGGTCAACTGCCTCGAGCTTTTGATGAAAACCAAAAATGTATTTTCCTCCAATATTTCTATAATATTTTAATTCCTTTGTTAACAGAAAGTATCTAGGATTCTAGGACCAAATATAGAATAGTTCACTTGACCCCAGCCCTAGCGATTAACTATTGCTGTAACAAATGTGCCGGTTTCTAAAAACTTTGTGATAATAAAGTATCTACATTAAATGGTTACAAAGGCTATCGTATTTAAAACACTGATGTCATTATGCCAGTACCTACGGTATAAGTTTCATACTGCTATGAAAGATATTTTACTTAACTGTGTCGATACTCTAAATCGTCATTCATGGATTATGTAATGTATATACAAATACAACTAATTACTAGGTATATATTTTACAGCCAGCGTCTTGGGGACGATTCCGATTGGTATTGAGTATTAAGTTATCTGTGGTATTGATATGAATCAGTTGAGCTACCTGTAGATTGTTTCCAGGCTGTAGTTAGCTCAATTGTTTAAATTGTAAATATTAGTCCTAATTTGTTTATTTAATTGTAATTTTGGTTGATAATAAAGGTTTTACTTCATTACTCTATTACTATGTGTAATAAGTATCTTCACGCCCAAGCCTTGGCGGTGTGAACCACAGGGGCGCGTTGCTGGGTGTTGGACAGTCAGATAGAAAAGACATGCGCATTGTGGGCCTTGAAAGTGGTAGGTTGGTTCGAATTACATTGCTTGGGAAATTCACTTTTCTTGAGAGCCCACATAAAATTTTCATTTCGCGCCCGTAAATTGAAGCAAGTTTTTTGTGATTTTATGCTTTCTAAAAGATATTTAGCAGCATTTAGCTAAACCTAGAAGATAGGTATAGAAATGAGAATGAAGTATTCTTCATTCAATAGACAGCGTCAGGATTTCCATAAAGGTACGTTAAAAGGGTGATAAAATTGGATACTTCTTACTAATATTATAAACGCAAAAGGTTTTTTTCCCTTTTACGAAAAAAGTACTAAACGTATTTTGATGAAACTTGGTACACAGATAGTTTATGACCTGAAATATCATATGAGCTTTTTATCCTAAAATCCCACGGGATCGGGAGCTACGCTACGAGGTCACCCAGCTAGTAATCAATCAAACCTTAATAAGTGGTTGGGGAGGGAAAGTTGGATGCATAAATATGAAGATAAACAGTAAGGTAGTCTTAAAAAGTATTATAAATAAATATAAAAAATATTAATTTACCGCAAGACGTAAACATTGCCTCCAAATCAGTTAGGCCTAATGAATGTTATACAATTAAAAAAGATACAAAATTATGAACTTTAACACGATAAGAAAAAAAAACATATTATGTAAATAAAAATTAATAACAACAAATTCTGTAAAGCTGCTTAAAATATTTATTTAGTAAATTTTCTTACCTACCACAGAACAAACTAATTGTAAGTTTCATATTAAAAGTAATTTCTTTACAATTTATTCATAGCTAGGTATAATTAAAATAAGAACCTACTTTTAAAGTCCTCCTTACTACATTGCAAGTCAATGAATTGTAAGAGTTCGGTAGGTACAAGAACATACCTAAATCGTAATGTCAGTAGGAAGCTTTACGTAGAATCTTAAGTTTGATTTACTTATTCTTATCTTTGCCTCAATAAATTAATGTAGGACACAATACCTAACAATAAATTGATAAGGAATTCAACGATATAGTACATTATTAACACTAATATTTTAAAGAGGAAAGAATTGATTGTTTGGATTGAATAAGCTCCGAATCTACTAAAACGCTTTGAAAAATTATTTCACCATTAGAATTCTATATTATTCCTGTTAAACATAAGCTATAGAATATTTTCTAAAAACTTAGGAAACCGTATGAAAAGTTTAATAATGTAACTCAAAGTGTATAATGTATGTGTGTCAACATCATCAACATCACCAGCCTATAATGTATGTGTGTAAAAATGTATTATTCTTGTTAAATACATGTGGAAAGACGGGGCGTATCGCTAGTCTTATAATTATGAAAATTACCACGGAACCCTACTTGCTTTGTTATATTTATTATTTATTTTATTTTACAATTTTTGGATAACTAACACCTAGGTAAATAAGTATATACTTAAACATAAACGATGTGTAACTTGTTCATTGTTCTTTTGGCAGATATATATTTTGAATATCTATCATTCATGAGTAATAATTATACTTAGTTAAGTACAAGAAATTACCTACCTACTTGGTTTCATTCAAGAATAAAACTATGACGAAGCGATTTGTATGTAAGTAGCTACCTACTTGGGTATAGTTTATTACTATTATTAAGTACCTACTTAGTTGTTTTTTTTATTTTGATTGGCAAAACAAAATCCACAGCCGTTCTAAACGACTTATCAATTAAAAATATTAAAGTTTCGGCCAAAGGCTAAAAGCATTTACATTTAAGATTTTATAAGTCAACCTTTAATGGCAGAACATACTGGGCATTTATTAATATTTAAATAAAAAAAATATTGTATGCACATATATTTCGGCATTTAATATATAAATTACTATGATTGTGAAAGCTCCATTGAACTATGAATATGAAAAATCTTTACTTCTATCAAATATAATGACTTGAACTTAATAAGGTTATATTTTAGATTTGTGTTGGTACTGCAAAATTGCCGAGGATTCTAACTTCGAACAGATTTCATTTTGATTCATTGATTCGACCGATAATCCAAGCTTGAATATTTTTTAACGTCGTTGCTTCATAAAAATCTGTATTTTTAATTGATGAGGACGTAGCTTTGCTATCAGATGTTACGCTAACCTTTGCACTAGGTATTATCTTTGTACAGTTTTTATTTGGTACATATAATATGTATATCAACTGGCAACAACAATTGTTATCACTATATAGCCTCGTGACCCAAAAAATTATTTCTGTACGTACCTTACCGACTTACAGTCTTTATAATCTTGAGACATATTGCAAGAATTTACCATGTACTTAAATATTTTTACAATAAGCACTTCATAGCTCTTTAAAAAACTAAACTTTACTTTAAAACTAGATCAAATTCAAATTCTTCAATTTCTTCAAATTCCTAGATATTATATTATTTTATAGTATTACGGGACCAATTATTATCCCTCGGGAAGATAACTTTTACGAGACCACTTTGGGGTTAAATCAAAACCGGATACTTATAATTATAAATTAGTAAATATATAAAAAATATACACATACATTTTTTGTAGCAGCGTTCATAAACCTTTTTAAAGAGGCTCAAAGAGTAATTGAAATCACAATCATATGGCGACGTGGCCATTAAATGTCGCTTTCTATTGTTATAAAAATTACTTCTATGATTTAGGTAAACTAAGCAGCTTCGGGAGCAAAAAATGCGCGGTGGTAATTATTTATTTCCTGTATATGTCCTAACTACGTTAAGCTGAACAAGATTTTTTTTTTGTTTCATTGCATAATTATTGCGGAATTGTAACGTATGGCCGGATATAGGCCATAATACACTCGAGAGCAATGAATCCGGGTCACTCAAAGAAAAAAAAAATCTCGGAAAGTAAGAATGCTAGGTTAATGCAACTAAGGGTTACTTTCCGAGATTTTTTTTTCTTTGAGTGACCCGGATTCATTGCTCTCGAGTGTATTTTATAGATATTTGATAAAATAGATCACCCACACACAGCTTTATCTTGTATTGTATAACAATCAGGCTTTAAAACGTGATTCTTGAAACAGCTCTAATATCTTATCTTTACTTAAATGTAATTAAACTAATTTTCGTTTTTAAAAGGTTATAATTTGTAACCTTTGATATGATATCCGAGTGAATGACGCCTGATTGAGTGGATAATATCTTATTTATAAGCGACCCACTTATTCGATTCTTGAATCCTTCGATTTGGCCTTAAGCAGATTCAAATCATAGATAAATAGAAGAGACCAAAATATACATAGTCTTATGACTGGAAAATAAGGCCTAAGATAGGTAAATTAAAATGTTAAATTTAAATGCGCCACCAGTATTTACAACAGACACGGTTGCTATAGTGAGTAATGGTGATTCTTTTCCATCAGTCCCGATTTTCAGGGTAGAGTTTGTTTTTTAATTTTATTACATTGCGCGCGCACTACACTATAGTATTATGTATATAAAAAAGGTCTAGCCTGCAATTTTGCATCTTAAGTAAGATCCATGAAGACCGAATCATATAAATAAATGTATATACATTATTATAAATAAATAGATAAATAGGTTTTCGAGTTATTGAGAACAGAAAAAAATTAACTTGTATCATTTTTAACAGTTGACTCATCAAAAATCTGATTCACTTCCGGATAACCTAGGAAATTGGAATATGGCATGAAGGTAGGTAACAGTAAAATGTATCAAAGATACAAAAATGGAAATAATTGAAGAATAAATTAATATGAAAAAATAGACCAGCAAGTCCAACATTGAAACAAATGCGGTGGATAAACTTACCAAGACACTAATTAAATAAATGAAAAACGTAAAATTAAGATAGGGAACTGCTATGAAACTTGACACCTTTTTCTCCATAGAAATAAAAGAGTTGAGACCATTCTCAACTCTTTCATCGGTGAAGCCAGACCCTGAAAAAAATTGTTAGGAACCTCAGTTCTAGTAGTATTTGTAAAGATTTTGGGCACTAACAATAATGTATAGTGCACAAGATAAAAAAAACATTTGAGGAACAAAACGAGGCATTTCAGTGCGGATCTCAAACTTCCGTTTGACATTTCTAGGAACATGCATGGACTGTGTGGTATTAACAGCATTGAAACTTGCAACAGTCTGAAGTTAGCTCAATTGTTTCAATTGGAAATACTAGTAGTCTGATTTGGTTCTGTTAATTGTAATTTTGTTTTAAACGATAAAGTTTAAAAAAATGATACCTTAAATTGGGTCAAAATCAGTTTCCATTGACGCAGCTTTGGAAACGAGGTCGCGGCACAAACACCAGCAACCCTTATCGAAGCTACAGGAAACTGCTATCAAGTTGTCGTTAGGTATATAACACAATTTTTGCAACTGTTGCCGAAATAATGTATAACTCCCACGATTTCGTATCTGAATCGGAAAATGAAAAGATAAGTTTTAATTAATTACACAAAACAAAGTACCTAGAGTTCATAATATAGGTATCTTTTATCGGCTTCTAAATGATTTGGTTTTGTTGTTATGGTAGCGCAGATTTCATTTCAGTGTTCATATGTTGGTACCTATTTGTGAAACTTGGATGTTTGATTCCGGGGTGAGTCGCCCCGTCAATGCACGAGTTCATTCATTACTTGTTTATCGCCGTGACGTACATGAACAGAACATTGAACCCAAGAGGAAGTATTCTATGTTCCTCAATTTTTACGTTTTGTCGATACCGCTTCTCATATAACAGTGACGTTTATAAATAGCAGTGTACAGATACATACCTCTATAACTCATATTTGTGCAAGTACCTTCATAAAGGCTGTCCTTTATAAAAGTGACCATAGAGTTATTATAGTATCAAATAAGTCTACGTTATAGATAATGAGGAAATTCCTAGAGCTTATTACAGGAAAAGCTCGTAAACCACGTATAGATTGTTTAGAAAATAGGGCATAGAATAGGTGAATGCCTACCGCACAGCATTGCGATAGCGGTTGGTCACTAGCCGCTAGTCGGGTTTTATAGTCGCGAGCATTGCACTGAAAGTTATTGCTTACTTCCAGTAAAGTGAAATAGGTCAATAGTTTCAGTACGGCAACAAAAGCCAGCAGTTGAACGTTCAGCTATTACTCTAGTCTTCTATAATTAGCATAGGTCGCTGACAGCATTACTGTACAGGTACCTATATACAGGGTGAGAGCTATAATGGGGAAGTCACCCATCCAGAAAAATAAAAAAAAAATTGGCTTTTTATAATGCAGAACTTATTTTTGATATCTCTTACAGCTTCAGATTTCCCCCTCATAGCCCGGAAAAAAACTCACCTATATATATAACATAATTATTCATTTATATCGCTTAGGTAGCATAGATTACAATTTTGCATGTTAGTGTTTCGGTTCCAGGTATTTGAATATGTGCATCGCCTATGCAATGTGTAACATTCCATTTACTAATATGAAAGTAATATGATACGTATAAAAACACGTAATGGCTCAACATACAATATTCTAAAGCCAACATTGTGCCAGCATAAAATTAAGTTTTACTAAATGGCATCCATCCGAATTTAGTTATCGTTTTATTGTGTGTTTAAATGAACATTCTAAGTTCATTTAGGTAAGTGCTGAAATAATACCTATAGTTTATGAGATAGGTACCTAACGCACAAAAAGCACACACGACAAGCATAAATCAAATCCAAATGTTTCACACGAAAACAGGATGTATTCGCGCAAGTCTTTAAAATAATTCCAGGAATTCGTTAAAACAGCATGGCGGTGTAAAAAATATATGAGAACCAGATTTTGCCAATTTTTTTGAATTGATATAACGTGATATTACTGACTTATAAGTAGAGGCACCTCTCTATAAAAATATGGAAAAAGGTAGTTCTTTGATAATAATAGGCGATTTCCCATCGTAATGTCTAAATAAGCCAATAAGCCTTTCTTCATTTCTTCTCAAGACCATGGAGAAGGTGGTAGACAGATACATCAGAGATGTAGCGCTCGCTACATCTCCCATCCACCACAGCCAACATGCCTATCGTAAGGGCAAATCCACAGAAACTGCGCTGAGCAGTCTCATTGACAAAGTGGAGAAGGCTTTGGAGGACAAGGAAATAGCTCTCTGCGCATTCCTTGATATTGAAGGGGCATTTGATAACTCCCCTACATCGCTTCTGGTGAGTGGGTTGAAAAACAAAAATGTTGACCCGACCACCACCAGATGGGTGGAGGATATGCTCACGCATAGGGGAGCAAAACTTGCCCTTCAACAATCAACTATTGAAATATCCACGGCTAGGGGATGCCCCCAAGGCGGAGTCCTATCGCCTGTTTTATGGACCTTAGCCGTGGATAAGCTCCTGCGTGATCTGGCAGACCTTCGCATTGATGCGCAAGGTTACGCAGATGACCTTGTGATTGTCGTGCGAGGTTTCTGCCAATCCACCATCTCTGGTATCATGCAGCGAGCTCTCAACACTGTCAGCGACTGGTGCCGTAACAGCGAGCTCTCAGTCAATGCTGACAAAACTGTGATTATACCTTTCACTAACAAACGAAGGCTAGACAAGCTTGTGAAGCCTGTACTCAACGGTAAAATCATAACGTTTTCCACAGAAGTAAAATACTTGGGCGTCACTATCGACCAAAAACTAACGTGGAACACTCACCTAGCCAACGTCTTGCAAAAAGCAAAGATGGCTCTAGGGGCGAGCGGCAGACTAATGGGTAAAAACTGGGGCGTTAACCCCAGGATTGCCCTTTGGCTGTACACTGCTATTGTGAGGCCGATTACAACATACGCCTCTATGGTATGGTACAACAAAGCCTTTCAGTCCAGCGCAATCACCAAACTGAGCAGCCTACAAAGGACTGCCTGCCTTATGGCAACGGGAGCCATGTCCACCTCACCTGGGCTTGCACTTAATGCACTGCTGGGACTTCCTCCTCTTCATATACACATACACAAAGAGGCAAAGACCAGCATGTATAGGGCTTGCATTGGAGGCCGAAGGAACTGGCTCTCCCAGAAAATGAGATCTCTTCAAGACTCAACTCTGGAATCTCCCATCCTGAGCATGACAACTGATGCCATGCTCCCACGCCATGTGTTTGATAAACACTTTACAGTGGAACTGCCTTCCAGGGAAGACTGGCTGAATAGCCAGCTCCCCTGCAAGGATGGGTGCCTAACATGGTACACAGATGGCTCCAAAATGGGATTGGATGTAGGCTGTGGAATATACGGAGAGCTTCCTAGGTTTACCAGGAGCATAAACCTAGGAGAATACGCCTCCATTTTCCAAGCAGAAGTATTCGCCATTCTCGAATGTGCTGATATAAATCTGCAAAAGCGGTACTCCAACCAAACTATTTTTATTAACTCCGATAGTCAGGCTGCCCTTCTAGCCTTGGATTCGAAGGTCATCACGTCCAGGCTAGTCGAGGACTGCCTGTCACGCCTGAACGCTCTGGGTTCGAATAACAGAGTTATCCTAAGATGGGTACCGGGCCACGCGGGCATCAACGGCAATGAGAATGCCGACGAGCTCGCAAAGTCCGGGGCAATGGGGACTCAGTTTGGACCAGAGCCGTTCTGTGGCATTCCTAAAAGCCTGGCTAACAGAATCCTGCTGAACACCTGCTACGAGGAATCCATCAAGCTATGGGAAAATTCCTCGGGCATGCTTCATGCAAAATCACTGTTAAAAGCCTTCGACAAACGGTACACCAACCAAATCCTAGCGCTAAACAGGAACAAACTTCGCATCATAACAAGAGCCCTAACTGGACATTGTCGCCTTAACAAGCACATGTTCAAATTGGGGCTAAGCGACACGAAATCCTGCAGATTTTGTGATGAGGCGGAAGAAACGCCTCTCCATCTGCTAGGAGAATGTGGTGCACTGATGCAAAAACGTAGCACTCGTTTGGGTAGGCACCTGCTTAGCCCAGACGAACTACGTGATATCACCCCGAAGGATATCCTACAGTTCTTAGCAACTGCAAGGATAAGTGGCGAACTATAACGCCGCGCCTCCGGAGGTGAACCGTCAAAGTGGCGATCACAATAGGCCAACCATGGCCGCAGCGATACTAAAGCCACTAACAGTAAATAAAAAAAAAAAAATGTCTAAATTGTTCAGTCCTTGATGTTAATAAACGTTGATTTGATTATTAAATAACAAGAAAAAACTGATTCTTCCTTAATTTTACATTTAAGGTTTTGTAGGACAAATACCTACAAACTCAGGAATATTATTTTTTCGATGGAGAAATCGACTAACATACATAACTCCTCCTTTCGAAGTCAAAAGACAAATAAAAACTAAGAAAAGTATCCATCAAATAGGTACCTATTGCTGCATACTTACTTATTTATAAGACTTGAAGTTGCATAGCTTACACATCGAAAATGTTACTGAATATTGTTGTAAATTGTTAGCAACAGCCTGCAGCTAGCTCAGTTATGTAAATACTATTTATATTGCTGTTATTTGATCGTTCATTGTTAACACAGGTCTAAGGTCTATTCTATTAAAATTATGTAGTTCAAGAGTCCTGTCAGGTCTAAAGGAAATAAAGCACTTTGTTTTTTTTTTATTTTGAGTTAGGCAAGGTAAACCTACACATAGACGCCGTTTGTTGTAAATTGATGCGGCGTAAAGTACGGAGTTAGTCATTTGTGTATCGGGAACGCGTTTACGAGCTGTGGGGTCACCAGATTCAGATGGACGCTCGTAAATTGTTCAAGCCGAGCCGCTCTATATATTTTAATAATTTTTGACATAGTTTCAATAATGTATCAGAATAGATTGTGATTAGACTTTATAATTAGCGTAATTATGTAGAATTTAACAAGAGTTACAAATATAATTCATGTGAATTATATTTATAAGCTTTACACATCATACAGCAACATACAGCGTATTGTGTGTTGCAAAGAAATCATTTTAACTAATATGATACTGTAGATTTTTTTATTCTTAAAAAATCCCTAGCCCTCATATACTAGGTACTTATCATCATCATCATCATCATCATCACCAGCCTATAATAGACTGCTACTGCTGGACATAGGCCTCCCCTAATGAGCTAGGTAGCTAGCTACTAGTTACTTATACTAATATAAAATTAAATACAAAACTTACGGCCATTACATTACATTATTAAATTGATGAACACATTATTTGTGTGCTGCAGCAGCCTCAAAAAGGCATTTACTCAGCGCAAAGCTTTGCTTGATAAGCAAAACATCAATTTTCAGTATATCTTTTTGTCTAAATTATTTTGACTTCAGTACCAAATCATATTAAGACGACTGAAAAGGACAAAACCTTTTGAGCAAGTTTAGTGATGAGTGAGTGCTAATAAAAAAGATATGTTAGGAAAATTGTTAACATTTTTATCATGTAAGTATTTTAGCAGTTTCGGTCAAATTTAAATTTCTTATTAGTCTTAGACTAGATTGTAATTCTATGATACGAATAGATAATAAATTTTTATACAAGAAAAATATTATTTTTATACAAAAAAGTACTTTACCAAGTGCAAGAATAGGTACCGATCTGCATTCTACTGATGAAGATGGTGTTTAATGATAATCATGTAAATTGTTAGATCCTATGACATCAGCGAAGTTGCTAAAAGTCAATTGTACCTAATAAATTTGTCTACCATATAATAGATTGAAGTCTAGCCTAGTAGATATTCGTTTATTCAGCAAACACCGAAAACAGAAGCTCGGTTCATCTGCCGTGACGTGAATAATAGTACTGCTAAGCTTTTTCTATATCTATATCTATACTAATAAAAAAATATACTAATAAAACCTATAATACTAATATTATAAAGAGGAAATATTTGATTGAACCGATTTGAAATATTCTTTCACCATTACACTACTACTATTTATTTATGTAAGTATACATTAATACGCCACCGTCTATACCTGTACAATAGTTACGTGTCCATCCAAAGGTTGCCTGGAAGAAAGCGCTTTTAGCGATAAAGCCGCCCATTGTGCAACTTGTTTTTGTGTTTTTTTTCTGTTCTGTTTTACTCAATCTTGGTGTGCAATAAAGTATATTTGTATTGTATTATTTTGTTAAATACCCGTGCTAGGCCCGGGCGGACCGCTACTGTTACATACAGTGAAAAAGTCAAGGAGACAAGCTATTGAAGCTGTGTGTATTACAAAATCAATCATAAAGCATAATTATAGCACGTGTTGCGGGGGTGTAAGGCGGGCGTGGGGTGCGGGGCGCGGGGTGCCGCGGGATGTGCGAATGGCCGTTATCACGTTGGACACTGCAATGATTGTTTATCCAACCCGTTCCTTGAATTGCACCGATGACTCATTCCCCCATAATCGTTAGTCAACGTAATTGTCATTACAATTTATAAAATTATTAAATTAAAGTGTAAGGCTCCTAATTTTGCAGACGGGCCGATAGTTTATTAATAATTATAGAGGGTGTCACGGGTGCTTTTTTAGAATCTAATATAAAAAAGAAAATTATGAGTGTACGTATGTATATCGGTTACCTGGAAGACATCGCTTCTAAGTTATAAGGGCTCCCATTGTACCTAAGTCGATTTATTTGATGTCTCCTTCAAATATTTTTTTAAGTGTAGATAGATAGAAGATTGGTAATTCTCTAAAACTTAACAAAAAAAAAATGTAAATAAAATAAAAATAACAAGACTTGTGACAATTGGCGGTCGCATCGCTAAAGAGTGATCTCTACCAAACAACCGGTGTACCTACAAATATTTTAGCATGATAGATATCGGTAATTTGATGTCTAGTACCTAGATGCTGTGAATTGTCTACTTGATGTGTGTCAATGTCAATTAATAGAGCTAAGAGTGACAATGACAAGGTAGGTACATCTCAGACACTAATGCCATAACAAAGAACTCAAGTCGTGGTATACCAGATATAATATGTATACCACAGACCGCAGCTGGATACTGTGGAAATGTATTTAGGAGTTTCGACAGTAAACTAATTTATGATAGCATTAACAGATGTTTGGATGATATAACGTACGGTTTGGAGAAACAACGCGCAATTTAATAGACTAGGCCGCCGAGTCATCCTTGCATGCAATGTACTTTACGATAACGTCAAGCTAAAGCATATATTTTTTTTATTTGACAAAAATGTTTATGAAAGGAGAGTAATAAAGTTTTTCATGTATATTCCTTCATCCGCGATCAGTCGTAGACTATGAGAGAACTTGTGGAGTACGCTGCTGCTTATTTAGGATTAGGACTCTCTAGTCCTTCTTCCTAACACGACGACCTCTGTGGCGCAGTGGGCGAAGGTCCACCTGCGACGCATGGGATTGCTGGTTCGATTCCCGCCTCGGAACAAATATTTGTACGATCTGCAAATATTTGTTCAGGGTGTTCTGGTCGTTTTCTATGTATAGTAAAAAATATCTATCTATGTACCTACTCGTATATTATAATGTACCTATATCAGTTATCTAGTACCTACCCATAACACAAGCTCTGCTTAGCTTGGAGCTAGATAATGGTGCGTGAGTTGTCCAGCATTATTATTATTATTCCACTTCATTTATTTATACATATCGTTAAAAAATATTTTTTTAAGTTATGAAATAATTATTATTAATAATAGGTTGTCCAGAACACGGCTTCTTTTCAACCGCTTTGTCTTCATCGGGCTCTCTACCAGAGCCCTTGCTAGGATTGGTGTGGTGCTTGAGGCGGTCACAGTATATAATATAAATAATAATTGAGAAACAAAATGCTTGACCGGTTACGATATGCAAAATAATTAGATAATAATAATAGATAAAGCTGCGCAATCCTCACAGCATCAGCCTAAAGCTAAGCAGAACGTGTGTTATGGTTACTAGATGACTGATATGTTTATTTAAAACAACATATTACATTGTTATTGTTATATATTGTTAATAAACATAGAAAACGACCAAAACACCCGGAACAAATACATATCTGCAGATCGTAAAAACATTTGTCCTGAGGCGGGAACCGTAGCCGCAACCTTAAGGGTCGCAGGCGGACGGCGGAGGTCGTCAACATTGAGAGATGGCATGCAATGTCTGAACACTGAAGTTTCAAATATAATCTATATCGTGCAACAATAAAAAGAAATCAAGCTTATTTTGAATTTGTAATTATTTTATGTTCTGGGCCTTTCAATAAACTAATAAATTAACAGATGCTACGGTAAGTACATTGACCATCTACAATGTACATTGAGAGCAAAATGTACAATTAATATTCACTAATAATGAACTATAACGGTCAGCAACAATGAATAGTTAATTTAAACAAGTCGTATTCGTAGAGCTATAGCGCTAACAAACGATATTCGAGTAGGTCTGCGTCGTCATGCAAATTTAGCTGCGCTTTCAGCTGCAAAATTGAAACGTTTCAAATGGCGTCTTAATAACAGAGATGGCGACTCCGACACCTAGGTCTAATTCCAAGTAATAGGAAACAAATATGGTGCTGTATAACAAAATGCATGACGTATGAATTGTTAATATTAGTTTAAGAAACGCATGCATAGTAAGGTCATATTATATTTATTGCTTATAATTTAATCAAATATGGTGCGGTATTAACGAAATGTACGTCGGTAGTACCTACTAACTAATGCTAGTTCTAACTTGTTAAAGAAAACATGAATATGCAACTCAATAACGGTGTTGATTTAAAATCTTAAACTCCAGTTCGTGGCCTTTGATTTCTATTTATCTCTGTAGATATTAAATTCAAATCATTATCATAAATTATTCGCAAGTATTTATAGCATTTATTAACTTATTTTTCACGACGTTTCAACAGTTTTAAACTGAAATCATATTTTATCCCTAAACTAGCTTCTGGCGTTTGCTTTGCATGCGTTTTTGGGGTTAAAGTTTACGTCTCGATTTTTATTTAGTAAATTGCCAGCCTGAACCGCTCAGTACTTTTGGCGTAAGTACAGAAATAAAAAAAATCCAAAAACCTCCAAAGCATAAACTATTCAGTCAAGTAGGTAGGTACCCCGCCAATACTTGAGTGAACCGTATAAGAATTGAGGAATATCTCATAAATTTTCAGGTCAAAATTTCAGATTTGGATAAGTAACTATACATAACTATAACAACAAAGTACTTTGACAAGTAAAACGAATTTTCAGGAATTTCAAAGTAAAATTTATACGTAAAAATTGTAATAAAATTTGTTCATTGAATTTTTACGTTGTCCACGAGTGGAAGAAGATAAAGAAACCACTAGTAGAGTAACGTCTCTTTGACCAAAAGCTCGATGAAGGTTAGGCAGATGATAAAGATATTGTTTCAGCATAAAACTGGGTGATGTAATCACGTCGTTTGGTGACATCATCCCTCAACACTCTCGCCTCATAAAATAATCTGCAAAACTCATTTCAATGCTTATATTACATTGCATGCAAAATTTTATATCTAGCCACAATACATTATGAATGTGCGGGTTAACTACGAACCTAGCTTGTGTTGGAAGAACTCAAACACTACGAAAGTTTTAAAATAGCTCAAAGCTCTAGCCATAAACTAATCACGGTTGTCTAGTAGAGATCGCTCTTAAGCGATAAGACCGCCAATTATCTCATTTCATGTAATATGTATTTAGATTTTTGATTGTTTTGTTAAATGTGCAATTAAGAATTTTCTATCGATCTATCTAAACAAGTTTGTGAGTAGGTATGATTTTCAAACAAATTTAGGTATACTATGGCTAGTTCGCTCAAATATTTAGATTAAATTTTATAAAAGTATATTTTTTATAATTTTTTCCTTTTTTTCCCCCGAAAAAAATAGGATAAAAAACATCGATCGTCAAAATTATTTTAATAAATATTTAAACGATTGACAGCAAAGAAGGAAGCGTGATATGCTGGTACCTAAGTTGACCTGCAAAGTACAGTGCGCGTCTGAATTAAGTACCCCTTTGTCTACAAAATATTTTCGACTACTTCTAATTCCCTTTCACAAATTTTCACATGCAAAAATTTATCACGCCGCCGCCGGCGCCGCTCAGGATCAAACCGCCCACCCATAATACTCAGTCTGAAATTCCCAAAAATAACAACTATTGTGTCCCACATACATTGTGATAGGGTGGATACTTATATGTGACGCGGACTGTACGTACATTATTATCAGGGGGTCTACGTGAGACGGCATGTTTATTGTTTCTTATCAAGAACCAGTGCCCTATTTAAAAAAGCTCTCGCTTCCTATTCTAATCTTAACGCGTACAACAATGCCAAGCTTGGCCCAGAGGAACGAGTCCCAATACATGACCGACATCACGCTAGGCTAGAAGATATTTGGGATATCTTTCACATCACGTGGTCCACAGAAAAACCCAATCAAGATACAACATACATTATAATGCCTAGACTACGTAGGTACCAACACAATTTTGTATTCACTTTGTATATTGTAGGTACAATATAATGTGGTTTTGTTTAAGGTGGTGTGCAATCAAACGATATGCGAGTGCAGCGGATTGAAGGGCGACCGAGGAGATCCGGGTTTAAGAGGTTTACCAGGTCAACAAGGTGACTATGGGCCTGATGGACCGGAAGGGCTCGTTGGAGCCATGGGGGAACCTGGCGAATTTGGAGATCGCGGTGATCCCGGAGACAAGGGAGAAAGGGTAACTAAGCAATGTGTGCATTCATTCATAAAAACATTTTTGTTGTATTACTACTAGATTTATTTAGTTTTATGAATAGGTTTTGATTTCAACATGGTGTGTAATTATTTCATAAAATTTCAGGGTACGGACGGCCCATGGGGACCACGAGGATATGAAGGACAGCAGGTAAAAACGTTATGTTTTATAGTGAATTTTTAAATTGATATATGCGGGATATCTTAACTTATGTTTATTTGTAGGGACCCCAAGGCCCTGAAGGTATTCAAGGAATCCCTGGTTTGGATGGATGCAGCGGTGTAGACGGCATTGTGGGGCCTCCTGGCTTCCAGGGTATCCCTGGTGACAGAGGTCAACCTGGACCTTACGGAGAAAAGGGAGAGCAAGGTTTAGCCGGAGAGGGTGGTGTCAACTCGAGAGGGGCGAAGGGTGATCAAGGTGTTTTCGGCCGGCCTGGCGTTCAGGGACCAGTGGGACCAGTCGGTTACATAGGAGACAGTGGACCTCCTGGTGAAGAAGGTGATCAGGTACCTAAAAAAAAACTTTCCTACGCATACACAAAAGTTTTAAAAAATAATCACTAACAGGGCTTTCTTTTTATAACAGTGAATTCTCAAATTGAGTTGTGCGGGATATCTTAAATTATATTATTTGTAGGGACCCCAAGGCCCTGAAGGTATTCAAGGAATCCCTGGTTATTCATGACTTTTACATATAGGTATTACCATTAAATGTTATTGGTATGGATATAAACCTGTTTGAATTCAGAACTCTTCTCAGAGGAAAAAAGCAACTTACCTACTCTTGCAAAAAATCAGTTTATATATGTATTATTAAACATAATAAATAAGGATATTTAATTTACTATGAAATAAAACTTCAATGCTGTTAATATACATATATATAATAGAGGACCACAGAAAACAGAACAAAGAAAGAAATAACTTGCGATAAATTAAGTAGATAGGTACTAAATAATATAGTTTTTTTCAGGGTCCGAGAGGTCCAAAAGGTGAAACAGGATACAGAGGCGATGTAGGTGACGAGAATGTAGGTCCAGCTGGTGATAAAGGTGACCAAGGAGAAATTGGTGAACCTGGTAGACCAGCTACCATTGTTGTAATAGACGAAGTGCGAGAAAATATTACTATTATAACTAAAGGCAACAGAGGTCCAGTGGGTTTCAAAGGAATACAAGGAGTCAAAGGAATCAAAGGAGATCATGGATCTTTTGGCCAGCCGGTTAGTATGATTGGTGTTCAAGTTGGTCTTCGTAAATCTACTTACCACATTTGTGTAATCAACATATTTTTTTCGTAGGGACCATTCGGACTTAGAGGTATTCAAGGAAATGAAGGGGATCAAGGCGACGATGGGCCAAGAGGAAAGCCAGGACACAGAGGAAAAGATGGTCCGCCCGGACCAAAAGGAGACAAAGGAGCACCGGGGACAGAGGGAAGAGATGGTCTTGATGGTCTGGATGGACCAAGAGGAGAAGACGGAAGACCAGGACTGCCCGGTGTGCAGGGACCGGCCGGAGAACCAGGAATCTTTGATGAATCACTAAACGAACCACTATTGCCAGGGCCACAGGGTCCGCAGGGGGAAATAGGGTACCCAGGACCAGTAGGTGCACCGGGACTAGATGGAGCACGTGGATTGCCAGGTTTGATGGGTCGGATAGGGTTACCTGGTGTGAAAGGTTTACCTGGAAAAGATGGTGCGCCTGGTCAATCACCTAAAGGAGAACCAGGAAACCATGGATTCAAAGGCGAGCCTGGGCTAAGAGGGCCGTCTGGTCAGCCAGGCGTGCAAGGGATAATGGGTTTTAAAGGATTTAAGGGGTCTACTGTCAAAGGACCTCCAGGAGAAGATGGTTTGCCTGGAGCAGACGGTATTTCTGGACAACGAGGAGACAGAGGTGACTTCGGACTGCAAGGACCACCCGGATATCCAGGTTTAGGAATTCGTGGGGCTGGACCGGCCGGAGAAGATGGTCCACCTGGTTTCCCTGGAGCCGTAGGTGATCCAGGCCAGCCTGGATTTGATGGTCCGCCAGGTTACAAAGGAGAGAGGGGTGATGATTGTCCATACTGTCCATCAGGTAACTTTGATAATCGGATAATTAAATACAAAGATTTAATATATATGGAATAGTATGGGTCTTGCTTTTGTGTTATTTAAATTGATATTAACCTATGCTTTTCTATTAGTATAGTAGTAGACCAGTGGCATATTTTTCATAAATATAATATTATAAAAGAGAAAGTGTGCTTCTCAGTTACCTTACACGCCTAAACGACTGAACGGCTTTTGGTGAAGTTTGGCAGGGAGGTAAACTAATATGAATAATACACATAAAAACAACTTTTTAAATTATAAACACAAAGATTATTATTTTAGGGCTACCCGGGCGTAAGGGTCAAAGAGGAGACGATGGGTATCCGGGCGCTAAAGGATTCCCCGGGCGTGAAGGCTTACCAGGTCCGAGAGGATTTACAGGCGATCCTGGTAATAATGGAATACCAGGAAGCACAGGAATAAAGGGCCTTAAAGGTCAATCAGGAATGGCTGGACTGCCGGGAGCTCCAGGAGAAAAGGGACGCCTTATACCACCACCAGAATCGTTGGTCAAACCTTTACAAGGTCCACCTGGTGACCCAGGTAAGTTAGTCTACAAAACATATTATACAGGGTGTTCAGCAAACCGTGTGCCACACGAAAAGTGGGGGTAGGTGGAACTAAGTAGGTACTATTAGTACTTGGGTGCGAAAAGCCTCTCGACAACTTTTGAAATTTCTTTTCCGTAACTTAAACTAGTATATAGAGCTGTATTTTTTTGTTGTATGAAATAACAAGAATTGGTAAAATATTTTTTGATCTTATTACAATAATTCTAAAAAATAATGTAGGTACCTGCATTATTTTTTGGAAATGTCCCATTTAAAACTCGCAATACAAATTGATGCTATTAGAGTAGAAAACTGTTATTATACTACTGACATAACGTTGGACTAAAGAAATTTTTAGTGATTTGAAAAATCTGAGACACGTGTTATATTTTTCATTCAATCCAAATTCAAAAATTTCGCTTTTACCTAGATTTTACGTCAATATCAGATGTAATAAAGTAAGCCATGTTAATTAGTACAAAAGCCTACCCCCAAATGGCACACGGTCTGCCGAACACTGTATAATAAATATCACTAAGAAAAATTAATGGACCCTTTTTCTAACATACTTTACTGTTTAATAGGGTTCATGGGACCACCTGGCATGCCTGGTGATTCTGGCTACCCAGGTTTGCCTGGATTTGACGGTTTCAAGGGAGCGAAGGGTCCCCAAGGAGAGTATGGAGCTTATGGGCCACCGGGCCGAAATGGAACAAGCGGTAGACCTGGAACATCAGGGCGTAAGGGTGAACCAGCCGATATACCTTATGCCTTCCTTCGTGGAGATAGAGGAGATGCAGGCATGAAGTAAGCTTAGTAATCATACAATTTAAATAGCCAAGAGACTAACCCCCATATCGTTATTCAACAACTAATCCTTCACTCATACACGTTTGAGGGTTTCTCAAGCATACCTCCAAAACATACTCGAGTTAATTTGGTTTCTCAACTCTACTTGAATAAGATTTAATCGAGTCAGAGCGTCACCATTTCTTATTGTAGGCTTCATAGCCGTAAATGTCTTAAATATAGTCTGCAAAATCTATTAACAACAAGCACTTCGAGGAGCATTCGAGGTAGATTGTGATTGTGAGGTACTAGAGATAGTTTAGATGACAAGACAATTCATTTCTCCACCCGTATAAAAACATTATATAAGGATAGTTCGAGAGGATATTTTTTTATGATTAAGGATTCGATATACTCTTGGACGTTGAGTTTGAGTCGAGGTCGAGGTAACGACGTTTGTGTGATGAAACCCTAGAACGATGAGATTGTGCAAGAGAAAACAACGATTGATTAAATATTTATCATTTTAGAGGAGAGCTTGGAGATATGGGTGATGACGGTCTGCCGGGTGAGATTGGTGAAGCTATAAGCAGCGAATACAACGTTAAAGGAGACAAGGGTAAACAAGGACCAAAAGGAATAAAAGGTAAATCTATAAAAACATTATAACTTATAATTATCAAACAAACCCAGGTAATTCTTACGGAATTTCATAACGCATTCAATGAAGTTTCATTATTTTGTGTCGCGATGCATTCGACAATCCGATCGAACTCTTTATGTACTGGCAGAAATTTATTATATTTTCTCATAATTATTTATGTTTTTGTAAGGAATTATTATAATATTATTTTGACGACTTTAATTTGCATAGATTAAGATTCCTGATTATTATTGTGATTAAATAAGTGCACTATTGTATCAGGTCTGCGACCATAACTGTACAATATTTATAATAAATACAAACACAAATACTTGTAACAAGTATTTGTGTTTGTATTACATATTTTTTATTGTTTGTATACAAGTAACTTGTACTATATTTATCTAACATGATATTTTTTTGTACAGGTTACCGTGGAATAAAAGGAGTCCGAGGAGATTTGGGTGATGACGGATTTTATGGTATTCAGGGCAACCAGGGTCCCGATGGAACCAGTAGGCCAGGTCAGCGAGGATTCAAAGGTGCTGTGGGTGTCCGTGGGGATGTGGGATCTTTCGGTATGCCAGGAATACCTGGTCAACAAGGACCTGTAGGTTTGCCAGCCATTAAAGGTCAAAAGGGATCACGAGGAGACGCTGGCATAGCAGCGATATATGGTGAAGCAGGATTGAACGGCATTGACGGAGAACGCGGTGAGGTTGGAGAAACGGGTTACGCTGGAGCGCCGGGTCGTGCAGGAGCGCTAGGAATCAAAGGAGAACCTGGAATTCTAGGCGAGGAAGGACCAAATGGACCAACGGGACCTCCAGTAAGTTACTGTTTTCTGTATTTTATAGAATAGAATATTTTATTCGCAACTCATACAAAAACATGCTTAAAAAATTTAAATATAGACTAAAATATATTTTTGCAATGAGTCAGCTAACGCTGGTCTTCCGACAGAGGCGTCTTGTGATCTAGTGGGTTTATCTAGTGAATTGTAATATTACTCCTAGAAAATTAAGTCTTTTCTCTTCATATTTGTACTCTTTTGAGCTTATTCTTAGCGTAATGTAGTATAATATAGAGGTACTATGTATCTCGGGAGAAAGAGCGATTTTTACCTCGAGAGTTTAAGCCACTCGGCTTATCCACTGGCCTCAAATAACGCCCTTGTTAAGAATCTTTCACTTCTCGATCACTTCGTTTAATATATGTACCTATATAATTTATTTTCTCCCCTACCGGAACGGAAAAGTTATCTTTAGCGGTTAGCGTAAGAGCTTGTTAAATATCAGATTTATCTCTATCTAATTTATATCTATCGAAAAGAACAAATTGTATTCTAGTTTTGACAGAAAGCCTTGTCTCGGGGGTGTGTTTTTATAATCTTTTTGATGAAAATCGACGAAGCTCTTCTTAAGGTTCTACTCTGACTCAACTAGCGCCACCTACATTATCTTATTATTATGGAAAGACCAAGTTTAAGGGGCAAGTTCATATCTCTGCCTAAACTATACATAGCCATAACTATTGCAGAGGTACTTTTTAGGGTTTTGCCATCGGTTGCAAAACCCTTATGAAATCGCTTTGGGTCTGTTTTGTGTTTTGAATCCTTAATATCTCAGAAACTACTGCAGCTTTTGACTTTAAATTTGAAATAATAATACATTTTGTGCGCCCGCACATATTTATAGAAAAATAAATGAAAATAAATGAAAAATCAAAATGAAGATTTTCCATACAAATTTTGAAATCGAAATTTTAAATGGAACGTACAAAGTCGAAAGTGGTATCAAATGAAAGGTACTCGTTTGTAGATTTCAAAATAGTTTTTGAAATTTCGGTAGATTTCATACTTTTTACAATATTTTGAAAATGGTCAAAAAAATGACCGTTCCCCCCCCCCTATCTCCGAAGATTGCAGAGCGATCGACGTGATATGTACCAAGTGTTTGTAGGTATTGATCTATATTTTATAGGAAAAATATAGAGAAGTCTGTGAAAATAATACTTTTTGAAATATGGTCAAAAAAGGGCGGGAAAAATTTCTAAAGGGGTGACTACCCCCTCGAGTTGGGTATCAAATGAAAGGTATTGGTTTGTACATTCTAATGTAGTTTTTGAAATTTCGATAGATTTTATACTTTTTGATATATTTTGAAAAAGGTCGAAAAATTGACCGGTACCCCCCCTCTATCTCCGAAGATTGCAGAACGATCGATTTGATATGTACCAAGTTTTTGTAGGTATTGATCTATATTTTACAGGAAAAATATAGAGAAATCTGTAAAAATAATACTTTTTGAAATATGGTCAAAAAAGGGCGGGAAAAATTTCTAAAGGGGTGACTACCCCACCGAGTTGGGTATCAAATGAAAGGTGTCAGTTTGTACATTTTAATGCAGTTTTTGAAATTTCGATAGGTTTTATACTTTTCGAAATATTTTGAAAAAGGTCGAAAATTTGACCGTTCCCCCCCCTCTATCTCCGAAGATAGCAGAGTGATCTATATAAAATGTACTAAGCGTTTGTAGATATAGGTCTATATTTTACAGGAAAAATATAGAGAAGTCTGTAAAAACAAAACTTTTCGGAATATGGTCAAAAAACGAATTTTCATACAATGGGGGCTATTTCATTGAGAGCAATATCAAATCAAAGGTATGGATTTCGACAATTCAAAACAGGTTTTAAAAATCGTCTAAGTTTCATACTTAGTGAAATACGTAGAAAAAAGTCGAAAAAATAATTGTAGGTACCAACCCACTTACCTACCCACTAATCTCTGTAGTAACTGTAATAGTAGGTATGTAGTTCCACAGCGCCACAAAACCGTTGTTCTCAAAATTTTAAAGTCCATACTCAATGTATTCCACTGCGCTCGAAGAATATTTAGATAATAAGATTATTAAATTCATGAATTCCACCGTGCTCCAAAAAAATATGAGAAGAGTAATGTATCCTGGATAATCCACACAACATCATTTAGCGACAAGCTAAGCAAGCTTGTGTAATTCGTACTACTACGATATCTGTTATACTTAATAAAGTATATATAAGTATCACATTAGATGATTTATTTTTGTGTACGTAGAAAAGGACTAGAACACTCGAACAAATAATCTGCAGATCTTACAAATATTAGTCCCGAGGCGGGAATCAAACCGCAACCTCCTGCGTTGTAAGCCCACCGCGCTAACAGGTCGTCAATATACGTATAATATACGTACCTACCTAAACGACAAAAGTTCAAAACCCTCGGCGCGCGAGTTACACTCGCACTTGTCGTACTTGTTTTTAGTACCTCTGCTCAGGGTAATAGGACTTTATAACTGGGAAATAAAGTTTAAATTTGCTGCTGTTCAATGTACTCGATATAAAATAATTAGCAGCGCTAATTTGGGACTGGGTAACGCCTTAAGTAAATAATGGTAAAAAAAGAAACAAACATCATCTGATTTTTTTTTTGTAATAAATAAGTACTCCTCATGTCAACAGACCGTAAACCATTTACATCATTTCAGGGTCGCAAAGGATTCCAGGAGTTCCTGGAAAACCTGGCCAGATAGGAGAGCCCGGTTTGCAAGGCACACACGGTTTACAGGGTGAAGCTGGGCCAAAAGGCAAAAAAGGTTTTACTGGTCGCAAGGGGAACCGAGGATTACGAGGAAACGAAGGCGTTGTAGGTTTTCCAGGCTTCCCAGGCAGGCTCGGAACGCCAGGTCAAAGTGGTGAAGTAGGCGACCGTGGTGAGACTGGTGCTCCGGGTTACGATGGAGAGCCTGGTATCCCCGGACGATCGGGACCATCGGGTCCTAAAGGATATCGTGGCGACGCCGGTTTCCCGGGTTCAGTGGGTTTCGAAGGACGGCCGGGTTTTAAAGGAGAAATTGGTGAAATGGGATTACCAGGCCCACGAGGTCAACCTGGAGATAACTCCCCAAAAGGATACACAGGCGATGCAGGAGAACCAGGATTACAAGGAACATCTGGAAGACCAGGTTACAGAGGCCGCAGAGGGGATAAAGGTGATATAGGAGACAAAGGTGCAGATGTGGTGGGCCCGCAAGGAGAAAAGGGTGTACAAGGAGATGATGGAATACCCGGTCAGAGAGGTTACCCAGGGCTTAAAGGAAAACGCGGAGACTTTGGCTCTGCTGGTGCTCCTGGTGAAGTGGGTGACAAAGGAACATCAGGTGGACCTGGGTTCCCTGGTAGAGCGGGATATTCGGGAAGAAAAGGGGCTCGTGGTTTCGAAGGTGTCCCTGGACGTAAGGGTACTAAAGGTGATCAAGGCTTATACGGAGAACCAGGAAGAATGGGTGCCCCAGGTTTTCCTGGTGATAAGGGCTTTACAGGACCCATTGGCTACAGAGGTCCAACTGGACCAAAAGGACGAACAGGTGATATTGGAATCAGCACATATTTGCCAGCCACTCCCGGAGATATCGGTGATATAGGAATGGAGGGATTTCCCGGCATGCCCGGAGATTTTGGAGAACCAGGTTTCTATGGGCAACGTGGATTAAAAGGAGAGCGCGGTGACATTGGTTACCAAGGAGAATTCGGCGACGATGGTTTTACAGGCATTAAAGGAGTAACTGGTGATCAAGGCCCAATTGGTTTTCCCGGTTTGGATGGACAGTACGCAGAAAGAGGAGAATCTGGTACACCAGGAATGGATGGCCTTCCGGGATGGCCAGGCCCTATAGGACAAAAAGGTGCTCCCGGAGAAAACGGATATGATGGCCCCAAAGGTCAACCAGGTCAGCCAGGTCTTGTTTTCCAAGGACAAAAAGGAGAGCCAGGGTTAGATGGATTTAGAGGACGTCAAGGAAATGCCGGCCGGCCTGGTCAACCAGGTATGGAAGGAGCACCTGGTTTTACAGGACCAAAAGGCCAGCTGGGTGATGTCGGCGAGGCAATCAGTCCGAGAGGAGAACAGGGAGATCAAGGATACCCTGGTGCTGATGGATTCAGAGGGGAAAGAGGAGACTTGGGCGAGTTTGGAATAAACGGCTATCCTGGGGCTCAGGGACCCCGTGGGTTCAAGGGTGAAATGGGCGCCGAAGGTCGTGAAGGTTTAGATGGTCAAATAGGATTTCAAGGGTTTAAAGGTGATGTTGGCGATGGTCTCTTACCTTCAGAGATCCTCCCTGGAGAACGAGGAGACATAGGATTAACTGGAATAGAAGGGCGTCCTGGAACAGACGGAATGCCTGGAGAGTTCGGCGTTGATGGTTTACCGGGATTGAAAGGGCAACTAGGTGATGTGGGTCTTCCTGGCTTTAGAGGTGAACCCGGTCTGCAAGGGCTACAAGGATTTAAAGGAGAAGTTGGTTTAAGAGGATTGGAAGGTTATCAAGGAGCGCCAGGTCTGCAGGGATACCCAGCGCCGCCACCGCCGATTCCAAAATCCAGAGGCTACTTCTTTGCAGTTCATTCGCAATCCAGCATGATTCCCCAATGTCCTAGTGGAACTTCACCGCTCTGGGAGGGCTTCTCTCTAATCCACATTGTGGCTAATGGCAAGGCTCATGGTCAAGATTTAGGTACGTGATATGTTTTTTGTAACAATTTTTTTTTTTACTATTTTGCAATGGCATTTGCAAGTTTTTGTTAAACCTTACTCTATGGTTTGTTACAGGTGCGGCAGGTAGTTGCTTACGCAGATTCTCAACCATGCCATACATGTTCTGTAATATTAACGACGTGTGCGACTTCGCTCAACGAGAAGACTACAGTTTCTGGCTTTCAACGCCAGAGCCGATGCCAATGGCAATGACGCCTATACCAGCCAGGGATGCCGGAAATTACATTTCAAGGTAAAGCATAGTAGCTCATTTGTTTTCACCACAATTTATTGAAGAGTTTTTTACTCACGTATGTTTTTGTTTCAGGTGTCAAGTTTGTGAAGCTCCTACTAAAACGATAGCTTTGCACAGTCAAAGTGACGAAGTACCAGCGTGCCCAGATGGCTGGGAGCAGCTATGGAGAGGCTACAGTTTCCTGATGGTAATACGCGATATCTTTATTTTATGTTGTTCTACTGGTTTTTTTCTTCAATTGTCAGTCAGTCCGTCTTTTCAGCTAAAAGACGTATGACGATCATACCTTAGTAACAATAAAATATAGAACATTACCTGGTAATATTCACAGCACACAGCAGGGGCGGATGCAGCTGGCCAGAGTCTCATCTCGCCGGGCTCCTGTCTCCAAGAATTCCGCACGCGGCCCTTCATCGAGTGCAATGGCCTAGGACGCTGCAACTACTTCGCAACTGCTGTTTCATACTGGCTCTCCATCATTGACGAAAGCAGAATGTTCCTGAAACCTGAACAGCAAACTTTGAAAGCGGACCACACATCCAAAATAAGCAGGTACGTATAAATTGAGCGGACAATCTGGGGACGATCGATTTTATTATCTAGACTTTTTTAAGAATTTTAAAAAAGTCTAGATAATATCTGATCTGATAGAATCTGATTTGCCACGAAAAGTGGCAAATCAGACGTAGAAGTCAAGTCAAGAATTATAAGGGTCTGGTATTAACCCACCTTGGATATTTTTGTAGGTGTTCAGTGTGCATGCGGACATGGCCGGTCGCAGGATCACAGCAGTACCAGCCCGGAGACATCAACTCGGTGCCTCAGGTGCAGCGGCGGATGCCCACCTACCGGCCGCAGCGCCCCTATAGGCCCTACAGGCCCCGGGGCCGCGGCCAGCGCGTAGTCCGCGGCCGACGCCTCAACACCGCCTGAATACTCACCCTCATGTGATATTACAATGGACACTCACTTTCTTACTAGCTTTCCTACGAAAATCGCAATCCAGATACTAATTTAAAATAAATTGGTTTTGAAACTAATAGAACCTATATTAATGAATTGAAGGTGGTGTAAATGGACCTTCATTAGCATAGTTAGTAATCTTGGCACATGGTGCTGTAAGAGTTCATTAAAATCACACCAGAGTTTGGCCTAGAGTGACCATTTTTTTGAGCAATGTATTAAGTTGAGATAAACAGTCATCCCACTGCCATTTTTTGTCTTTAGTTCTTTATTGAATGGTGTATGTTGATTTCAAATAGGTTCATATTTTAGCTAGGTAGTCCATACTAGGTGTACCTCTCTACATGTAATATAATAATTTATAACTAGGTAATCAATTACAAATAGAAGGATCTTATCTGAGTTATAATAATGTGCCATTAAAAGTTTTTATAAATACTTACAAAGCAAGAAATGCATTGTGTATGGTAATTTGTATGTTTATTTGTTTAAGTGTATTATAGATATAGTTCAGGAAATATTTTTAACTTTTTTTTAATCAAATCCTACCAAATATTTTTGTTCTAATGTACCAGCAGGACTATAAACTACAAGGTTATTAAGATAATTCAATAACATATTAAACAATCTTAAAAGTGGAAGCTGAAGCAAGATGGCAACACTATCTGTCCTCTGTCCTGACACGAGGACACAAGAAGGATAGTCGAAACTAATACCAAGTACTACATAGTTGTTATTTAATGTAAATAAAGTTAAGTAAATACCTAACTAATAAAAAATAAAATAATTAAATATTTTTTTATTTACAAATATATAATATACAAAACATTATGCATATTAATGTAGGAATACATATTTAGGTCAATCAGGATGAAGCCATAGACGTTTGATGTATGTTACATATACTGGTCCATGAGTATTGAGTTCATAAAAGTAATATTGAGATCATTATCCCTATTTCATTCTATAGATTTAGATACAGAATCTAAATGCCTTAATTTATGGTCTTCAAGGTTTGGACGCGATTCATATGTGCATATTGTAACACCATGTCTATGAGCCTGTGTCCATTCTCCTTTGAGGCCAATGTAATAAATCTTTGTATTTTCTGCACCAAAATTACTTGGGAAATGCATAGTTAAATGTGTCACAGATGAAAACGTAACAATCCTGCAACAAAAATACCAAATTACTTACCATCAGAAAATGTGTAGTCATTGAAAATAGGTCTAGGTATATAAGCTATGTAACATACTCACTTTGGTAAATATTCTAATACTGCCTCATGGTCCTTTTGAAGCTCAAAAACTTGGTCCGGTTCCATAGATGCATCATCAAAAGTCATATGTGGTTTATTTTTGTACCTGGAAAAGGTATTTACATTTAATTAGAGCTTTTTTTCTCAATGCCAATTAAGACTATTTTTATGGTCAATTTTAGAAGTTGTGTGTCACTGTTAATCACAAACAATCATGAATTTTGGTATAGGTGTTAGATAGGTACTTACAATCTTAATTTGGATGGATGGCAATCTGAATCTTCAGATAATATTTTGATGCCTTTCAATTTAATGTTCCCCGTGAAGGGAATATTGAATAACAATTCCTCATCTGCATCACTTTCAACATACTGAAAAATATACAATCAGTTTGATTACTCTATGATCTATCTTTACTTCCTTACACTTTTAATATACAGGTGGATAAGGATGGTATATTTATATTTCTACATCAAAAATATAGAAAGGATTAGCATGTAATTTTGCAGAGATGTATTTTTAAATTAGGAATAACATAAAGACAGCTTTTTATCAAATTATTCAGTTCCCATGGGATATAATGTTTAAATGTTTCCTGAATGTGCAATACTAATAAAAGTAATAAAGAAATACTACATACTTGACATTTTTATTCTGGCCACAAATTAAGCAGAGCTTTTATTATGGATATTTGATTAAAATTCTTATTATTATAAAAGCAAAATCAGTTATATAAGGTATCTATGTGTATATATATGTTGGTCACAATAATTAGCTGAATGTATTTAGATTTTTCTTTCAAAGTTTATTTCATTACAATCAATAAAAACCCAAATGTAAGGATCACTGGAAAACACATAATTTAAAAATTTGCATCTCCTAGGACCAACTCAACTCAACTTGAACTCAACCAAATCTTGAAGCCAATGTCACTGAACAGAAAGCATATTAATACTAGTATTTTAGTGTTTAACTTAATTTTTTTTACCTAAATTAATATTGCATTTTTAGCTTTATTGATTATAGGCAAAACTGGGCTCTAGGAGATCAGACAATCATTGAATAATTCTACATAAGCTATGTAATTTGGTACCATGTAGATAAACATGTGCATTGTAAGCCATGAAAAAGTTTAGTATATTGCATTCACTGCCCAGCCCCTGCGGGTAACCCCTCCACAGATGATGACATACAGATAGACACAGCCATAGTCTAGTTTAATCGTTACAGTGCAGTGTTCCCAAGGTATAACATAATTCAAATAGGTTTATTAAAATTATACATGGGTTGCCAAAAACTAGTAACCAAAAAAGTTATGGTTTAGAACAGTTCATATAATTATTTGTTTAGTACAGTGCTGGGAATCGAAGTCGCAAAATGGGCATAGCCCACTACGCGACTGAGGTCCATGGAACCTTAATTGAATCCCTTTGCTTTTCAAGGAAGGTGGAAGATGCTTACATTTACTGTATCCATTCGATTTTCCCAGGATTTGAATACAGTTTTTCCCGATCCTTCTATAGTTTCATTAAGACATGAAACATTATCTTTATCAATTTTTTCGAAAAGACTGTACTGCAGTCCTATTTCATCATCGTTTGATCCGTGGTCACAATTGTGATGGTGACAATGGTGATTCGACATTTTTCGTCAGTAAAATGAATTCAGGAAAAATAATAGCTCACTCTCAATAAACGCAAAACAAAACAAGAAATTTTATAAATGATTTTAAGAAAAACGGAAGACTGAAAATCGATCGATGGAGAAAACAAAATCAAAACAAATCACTGTGTTGCTAGCAGTTACAATGAAAAAGTTCCGAACCGAAAGCAAATTTGGTCAGATTTAAGCGACTAATGGTTTAATATGCATACTATAAGTACTAATGCAAATAATATTAGGCCAAAAAAAATAATAGGGGTGTTCGACTTATATTTTGCGTTTATAGGAAACAAACAAGCAAAAAATTAAATCATATTTGACCAGCGTTGAGAAGCAAGAGAAATAAGATAACGGCGAGCGGAGTCTGCCATGAACTTTTGCAGGCCGTCAATCAGTTACCTTCTTACTTCTTTGAGTATCTAGATACTCAAAGAAAGGTTACCTTGGATGAAGTGGGTAAAGTAATAAGTCCTGATAAGGGGATCGAAGGATCGAAGGAAGTGGCATATTAATGAAGAGGAAGAAATTTTAAATACACGATTAGCGAACTTATTCTGTAAAATATTTTTTTTATTCATACACTCATTTTGCTATCTAGATCAGGAAAAGCTCACACCAAAAAATAATCCAAGCAATACATAGTTCATCCTACAATAGATATAAAAGTACCTCTTAACATAAAACTAAATCTTAAATCAAAATCACATGAAGATTACAAAAAGATTACCTACACACATTTATGGAGTGTCGAGTCATTGTCAAAAACCCCAATGCTGCTATAAAAATTAGGGATCCTTATGAAAACTATGAAACACGTTAGTGTGTATAATTATAATTACCTACTGATGTTTTTGTTTAACACCCGTGCAAAGCCGGGGCGAACCACTAGTATAAAGTAAAGTAAATAATCTCTTGATTCCCATTCTCCATGAACTGGACTCTTGTAGAACAGGGCTGCGTTCACAACCTACGCTCGAGCGCGCTCGGAGTGCAACTAGGTCGTTCATAACCTCAGGAGAAACGCTCGGTTGTTATTAACTAGAGCGTTCACAACCTCCGACACGGTTGCAACTTTTTACCGGTCTATTTCGATCGACGAAAAACACTCTGACATTGACAGCTGTCATATTTTCCGTTGTCATAGTTTGTTATCTACCTACCTACATATCAAGATTTCTACAGTAAATTTCAAAATTTTCAGTATTTATCTCGATCATAGTTACAGTCAATACAATTTACCTAAAAGTAACCGCAAAACAAAAACAAAACAAACGAACGTCCGGCAACTGTAACGTCAGTTTTGTCATGATAATGTCAACTTTGACGTATAACAACCGACTCGTTCTGAACCTTTGGGTAAGATAAACACCAAACAACCGCACCCTGAGCCTCTGAACGCACCCCAGTGGCAAAACAGCCAGACACATATTGCCATATCAAAGAAGTCAAGTCTCTCTCATGCATGTCAAAATTAAAAGAAGAAGCAGTCTCCTTCCTTTCTTTTTCTTGCTTGTCGTAGCTTGTCGTTGTCGCATCGCATGCATGACATGATAAGATTCAGGGCTGCCATTTGTACGATCTAAATCGTATTTGTACGATTTTTTGCAAATTTTTTTGCGAGGACGATCGAAACATCGAAATCGTACAGAAAACATACGATTTTTTGAGATACAATACTACAATACAATCCGATAAAACTTTTTCTAATGGCAACAATTTTGTATCAAACTCCTTCGTCTGAACTGAACCTTAGTTCATAATCTATGGTCTGAACAATAATAAGCAATGAAATGAATGCACTGGCCTTCCTAGAGTTTTTTTGCGAGGACGATCGAAACATCGAAATCGTACAGAAAACATACGATTTTTTGAGATACAATACTACAATACAATCCGATAAAACTTTTTCTAATGGCAACAATTTTGTATCAAACTCCTTCGTCTGAACTGAACCTTAGTTCATAATCTATGGTCTGAACAATAATAAGCAATGAAATGAATGCACTGGCCTTCCTAGAGTTTCGGGGAAATACCTTGTATTTTCATATCTATACGAAAGAAGACTTTCGATCGTAAACAATAAGGTTCATATCCGATTAACAATGTTTCATTATTCTCTAGAGTTGATGATTATTAAATTATAGATAGAATGAATACAAATCATTACCTTCGCGCGCTGTCTTGTTGTAGTACGGAGAAACCCGGCAGTTTGGCCAACGAAACAGTCAATGGAACCTTATTGGCAAAGCAACTGATTAGATCTACCGGAAACTGTACTGATTTTAAGCAGACAGATAATAATGATAAAAATGATGAGTACGGCAAACCTATACAAAAAAAGTGATGTTATTATACTAACAGTTACCTACCTAATATATGTATAGTAGTATTTTTCAATAGTGTTTTATTATTAATTGTATTATATCTATGATTATTGTACGTACGATTTTTTATTTGAAGTTTTCCTTGGTTTTACGACTTTTTTTAAGCTGAGGTACGATTGCGGCATATTTTCCACCTGGCAGCCCTGATAAGATTATTCGATTAGATTCGAGTCGAGGAGTCGAGACGTTCATTTTCGTTCGTCGTTGTTCAAAGAGGAAAAAAACCACTCACTTCACTCACATCTTTCTTCACGATTTTTTCTTTGTTGGAATAGATTTTAGTAGAGGATGTTTAGAATCTAAGCGAAATCTGATATTGGGCAATAATTTTACTTTACGTCATGAAACTATGAATAAGTACGGAAGGAGTATCAGAAAAAAATAAAACGAAGCACTCCAATCAAGCAAGCATGCCAATCAATCAAATAGTATGCTGGCCATCGCCATTACGGCTTTATACACCAACTGATGAACCCCATTGTAAACAAACCAAAATAAATGGAAAACGCCGTCTTGTGTGGTCAGATGTTGCAGACATCACAATGGGTTTGTCAATAAAAAACACCGGATCACATTTCCTAGGTAAATTTCTTATTTCACCAACATATTTCTTCGATTTGACGCAAAATTATTATCAACAAAAAAATGAAAATAAAAGCACAAAATCTAGCCAGTCTTGCCAACATGAAAACATGTAAATTTTCCGGTAAGTTTGGGAGGATATTAAAAAAGTTTGAATTCTCATATTTTATTGACTTTAAATTATGAATCAGGTAAATATGCATTTTTTTATCATTCTGGTTATCTATAATAATATGTTTTATTTGAAATATAATTATGATATTGAATTTCTGTTTGTAATATCAATACAATAGCTTAGCTTTAGGTATACGAATTACGAAATATGTTTGGTGTTTATTTAAGCTAACCTCCAAAATAGCTGAACCCATTTTGATAATAATTTTACTGACGCTGATGCTACGTAGATATCATGTTATATCGAGATTATAGGTAGCCGTGGGGCATAACTAGGGATTGCAATCCGGATATCCGGATATCCGTATTATCCGGATATCCGCTAATTTTATTATCCGGATAATGGGAGCTCCTTTATCCGGATAATACGAATAGTTACCTACAGTTGATTTTTCTAATTCACGACACAACACTACAACGCATCCAGCATTTTAGAGATGTTATACATATTTAATGCATACAATACTTTGTGTTGTTAAAATAAACATAAATTAATTCGTGCGTGTTTCTGAATCTGAAGCTATAAACAAGCAAGACCTAGGGAAGCTATAAACAAGCAAGACCTAACCGAAGCTATAAAGCTGAAGCTATAAACAAGCAAGACCTAAGGGTAGCGCGCAATCGCAACACTATCGTTGACACTGGTTGGTCAGTGATTCGACGACACCGACACAGACCGAGGTTCGATGGAAAGAGATGTTTATTTAATTTGATGGATATATAACATAAACGTGTGTGTGTACACTTGTAAGTTTGATCTCATGACTGTGTTGTTTCTTCTTTGTTTAAATCATTTTAGAGTACCTATCTAATAAAACAGGAAGTTGATTTACGTTACGTCACGGAGGAAGGATTCGTATTTATGTTAAAAAATAAGTTCGATGGAAAGAAGTAAACCGTTTTTATTTCATAGATATTTTAGTTTTTCAACCCATTTGATCGATACCCTTATTTTTAATCTCTATGTTGTTCAGTTTCTATGCGAATAGGCAAGATGACAGATTTTGAAAAACTGTTCTATTATATTCGAAAATACATATTATTTACAATGAATAACATTTTTCTGCAGAAGTTAAAGGTTTAGTAGGAAAACACTAACAATTTAGTCTTATAATTTATAATTCGCACCAAAACGCTTGTCCGTGTCCTAGCGTCGCTTGTGACGTCACGTCTGAGTAAACTAAACGTAAACACTAGATGTTCATTGAATAATTTTGTTATTTTGTGTTATTAAATATGAATTAGAAAGTGTTAAAGTGGTGTGCGGTCCCTCAGTGTAAGAATACATCAATAAAAACTCCTAATAAGTTATTTGTGTTCGTTCCGCATAAGAAAACCATACGAGACAAGTGGCTTAAACTTGCAAGGCGGGATTCAACAGCGATATTGCCTAGTACTCACCTTTATTTTTGTGAAGATCACTTTGACGTAAGTTTTTATTTTGTTTTGCAGGAATTTTAAAATAGTATGTGGTATAATGATCTTGTTTGAGGTCTAAATTTAATAATAATAAATAAGGTTTCGTCTCGCATCACTGTGATCTTATTATGTATTTTATTCAAATTTCAGTTGCCAAATGATATGGAGAATTTATGGAATATCATTTGATGGGATCGGTGTCACAAGTCCGCATGAAACCTTAGTGAATCCTTGTTCCATCGTGACATGGTTATTTCATTTTCGATTTAATAAAACCACTAGACCTAACTCGGTGAAAACAAAGTTGAATCGTAAATAATACAGATAACCAGTGCTGCTAACGAAACAAGATGCTTTGTATAGTCAACTCAGAGATGACGTCATTTGCTCTGATTGGTGTTCAGCCTATCATGGCGGATTGCCGTATTTCGTAGTTTTATTTTATTAAATTAAATATCAATCTCACTATTAGTAAAAAAAATAAATGCGTGTTTTGTATTCCATGGCCCAAGTTTTATTAAAGAAATAAAATTTATTAGTGATTTTTAGTTACTGTCATCATGCCTAACGTTTTTTAAGTATAAATTAATAAATACTTATACGTTAAAACCCCATTTTCCTTGTTGTAATTTAATTTTTATGTATATTTTTCAATTATCCGAATTATCCGAAATATCCGGATATCCGAATAGTAAGGCTCACTACTATCCGAATTATCCGGATACGAAAATTTAACGGATAATGCAACCCCTAGGCATAACTAATAGTCAATATTTTTTTCAGATTTCCAGGTGATGAAAATTGAAAGTTAAATTGAATTCGCATAATCAGAGAATCTCACAATGAAAATAATTGGAATTCCGCTAAATCTAGTATAGCATGCAGTGTGCATAAGATTTTTCATGTAAAAGAATTCGGAAATTATATGTACCTACACCTAAATAAATTTGTATTTATTATGTATCAAACCAAACAATGAATATGAGAAAAATGAATATTTTTTCATTATTAGGAACGTTTAATAATTGATCTTCCCAGTAACAATCATAAGATATGGCCGCAAATTGTCACTTTTAAATAATTATAATTATTATTAAGGTAATTTTTTTAAATATATTGGTTAGACATTTCCATAGGAACAACGCATGCGAAGCCGCAGGCAGAAAAAAGTTATCAGCGAGTAATAGGCACAAAGAATATTTTTTTCAAACTAAAATTAGACAGTGAACGGAGAGTTCGAATGTGTTTATGTTTGTTACTTCTGCACACACACTGAGGGCTGAACAGATTTTGTTGAAATTTCTTCGATTAGCAAATACGTTACTATTTGATCCCGGGAAAGTACAGTGTTCTGTTCTGTGCTTGTGGGATAATCAAATTCACTGTAGTTTGCTAACTACGCTTTATGGTGCTACCATAAAGCGCTGGCGTAAATTGAAAATTATAAAAAGTAGGTCTAATAAAGACGATTACCGTGGCTAAAGCAGTACCTTAGTTGATTTTTTATAATTTACATATTCATTTGTAAATAATTATTAGGAAGAATATTTATAAAAATTATGGGTAATTTTTTCTTCTGTTGGCAACTCTCTATACACTGACACTCAATGTCATTCCACCATTGATAAGATTCAAGTTTGATTTGACAGGATTCTATCCGTACTTTTCATAAATCCATGCTTTACGTATTGGGATTAAACGATTAAAGATTCATTGCTCTGTGTTCCGTTCATATAAAATATTTTTCCGATTCATCAAACATCCCAAGTAAATCTGTGATCATGCCTTTGATGACTAACTACGGTGTTGTTTTAGGATGCATTGCAATTCTAATAACTTGTTTTGTCATTACAAATGCTAATTATGCAGAAGCCAGTGAAAATGACGGCGAAAGCCTGTCAAAGATCGGCCAGGGGGTTGGTCACATTATGAATATTTATTATTGGTAAGCATTTTATACTCACCACAGTCTTGGATGGACCTGGAAGGCACATAGTATGCTAGAAATGTCTAATACAGAAAAGCATGGTATTGTTGATAAGGGGTTTGTAGATGTTTCTTCATCTCGAAACCCCTTATTCAATAGTATTGGCTATACTTGTGTTTTTGTTTTAGTTACTCATGTGGATATCGCAAAGTGTTTGATGATTATTCTGGAATCATTCATCAGAAATATCCAGAAATTTCTGTACAAGGTGCAAACTATGACCCACCTGGCTTCAACATGTACTTTTCACGAGTTATTGTAAGTATATTATGAAATAAGTACTTAGGTTTTTTTTGCCTAATTTAGTATTCTCTAGTATTCTTCTTAGTCTGTGGGCTTGATTTAAATTTAGTTAAAGATATCACTATCATGGCTGCCAAGATTGATTTAATTAATAATAATAAAAAAATCATACTGGACAATTCACATAGCCTTATCTAGCCCGAACCTGAGTAGAACTATGATGTTATTCCCATCCTACAAATTTTTGTTCTTTTTGCACCAAAGGATTTATTTTTTCAGGGATTTGGCAAAATGATACTGATAATGTGCATACTAAGCGGTGTCAACATATTCGCTTGGTTGAATAAACCCCAGCCGAGTTGGTGGAGCTGGTGTCTTGAAAATAAACTGTATGCCTGCATGATGATGTTCTTTGTTGCTAACATGATAGAAGGTCAGCTTGTATCATCAGGGGCTTTTGAAATATCCCTAGACAACATCCCATTGTGGTCTAAACTGGAAACCGGCAGGATCCCACAACCACCAGAGCTTTTCCAAATAATTGACAACACATTGCATTTTTCTAAAGATGTGCCCAACACAAATTTTGTCCAATAACAAGTTAGTTATTGTTTTGTAAAATATGGTAAGAGGGACTGTGGAATTTAGTTTTAATAGTTACTGAGAATCAACCTAGGATTCATACATTATTCTCACTGATTGTATTTTAATTGCATTTCTATGTTAATCTGTTGTATACTTCAAAAACTTAAGGTCATTATTACTTATGTGGAAATTGTAGAAGATAATATTAAAAATTTATTTTGGAAATCTTAAACTTTGAATATTAACTTGTATTTTAATCTACTAAAGGCAATGTTTACCATCTAGTCAGGTACATAAAAACATTTTATGAAACTCTCTTTGTTGCATGAATAATAAAGATAAATTCATATATAAGTTCTGGTTTATATTTTGGTGATATTTTTCTTCTTAACATTTTACCTAATGACTATACCTAAAAGTTTTATCTTGTGTACTGTGTAGGTATTCAAAATCCTATTAGTTAATAAGATTAGAATATTAGTCAAGAAGCCTATGCTAATGCTTGACTCTTGCCAACCTTTGCCTACAGAACACTATTATAGGAAGGCACTCTTTTTGATCTACCAATTGAACACCTGAATTACGATGCAGTCCAGTGTACGTAATAAATACGAAAAATTATAGGACGGAATAAATTTTATTGTTGTTTCTTTACTTAACAACTACATTTTATAATAAAATTACAGCTTAAAGTAAATTGGTGGGTTTAGTGCACTTTATGGACAAAAGAACATTAATACTACGATTATCTTATATCATTGCAAATCAGTGTGCCTTTACTTATTTATTAGACAGCCAAATTATTCCCACTGTTAGGTATTAAGAGTAAATATTTCCTAGATCATCTTTCTTCGAGATTTTCTTAGGTTTTATGAGATCAGCTAGAGTTGCGCATGGCATAAAGGACAGGAATGTCTCAGTACGAGCTCATGCTGCTGCGCGCTGGCAGCACAAACGGAGCACCGCCACGTCGTGTGTGCCACCAGCAGGGCACGCCCCGATACCGCGCACACCGGAAACTGCGTTGAACAGCTGGGGCAACTAGACATCCTGTAAAGGAATTCATTTATGAATAATAATCGTGGGAAAAAAGCAGCAGGGCCTTTATTCACTATTGTCAATCCACACACATTACACAGACAACGAGACATCGGCGTGGAATCGGACAAAATCGTATTTAGAATACGTTGGACGTCACAAGGTTTGGGCAAGGAATCTCCTATTTCATAGAGAATAATACCCCAGGGCGATTCTATGCCATTCAGTGAATAAGTCCTGCGTTGAACAGCTGGGGCAACTAGACATCCTGTAAGGGAATCGATTTATGAATGTTCGTGGGAAAACAGCAGCAGGGCGATCTATGCCGTTCAGGGACAAGTCGCTCATTGGCTGCATGCGACTTACTGGTTGAAAACTAATAGAGCAACGATAATAGTATGAGCGACAACCTCTCAATGTCATAGATGCGGAATGGTATTGGTCTGATGTAAGATACTGTCTTATCTGTAAGATTGTAGGAGCAACAAAACCACTACCTACCTTCTATTCACTATGTAAGATGACTAATGATAAGGAGTTAGTGTACAGTCAGCGTCAAATTGATTTTTTGAACACCTTGGGTGCTTACAACGATGATTCGAACTGCGTACATCAAATTGCTTTTATGTTTTTAAGATTCTTTTGACTACTCTAGACGCTTATATTAAATTGACGCTGACTGTACATACCATCTACCCATTTATTGTCTTTACTGATAAAATGTTACCAGACCTACATTTCTGAATAACTTTTCTCTGCTATCTTGGACAAGATAACAAGTTGTTAGAATAATAGAATTCCTACGAAGGTATAGAGGTACCTACACCTGGCCAAGGACCAGGATTGTTGTAGAAATTTCGTGACTTTGTCATCATAATTATGCGTAAATTCATTCCTCCCACTTCAAATAATATACAATAGGTATAATTTTTGTCTATTCTACCCTATAAAACATTATTGCCCTTCTGGGTCTATCATTATACATAGAAAACGACCAGAACACACTGAACTGATCTGTAGATAACATTTGTATCGGGAATTGAACCCACAACATCCTACGTCGCAGAAGAACCTTCGCCCACTGCGCCACAGAGGTCGTCGTATTATTAGTTGCTTTACTTACCATTCAGGCATGCTGGTGTCACAATTGGTACATTCTATATTATTGCCCTTTACATCTTTAGGTCTGTGTCTGGTAAATACTTCAACAGCTAATCCCTCGAAAACTTCAGGCTGTAAGAAAACAGGTACTTTTATTCTGAACATTCTAAGAGACAATAATGTATCTATAGAAGAAAACTTACATTCAAAGCTTCCAACTTAACAAAAGCTTTTGAGCAAAGCTGGAACGCCTTCGCTTGTATTGCAATCGAAGCGATGGTGCACCATGCCTGTAAATAGGACAGCTGGTAAATTATTTAGATTAGTTATTGTTATTATCATTACATAGTATAAAACAAAGTCGCTTCCCGCTTTCTGTCTGTTTGTGTGGATGTCATACATAGGGAGTATGCTTAGATCTTTAAAACAACGGTTTTTATAAATAAAATGAGCGATTTAAGAGGTAGGTTTTTGTACCAGCATTGCATCCGTGCGAAGCCGGGGCGGGTCGCTAGTGATTTATAAAGGTCATTATTGAACACCCACCATATCGGTTGCCTTATTAAAGTTAAACTTGTGACTTGGTGTTATAAATAAATAGCCGTCGGCTTTGCAAGGGTATTTAATTTACAATTCACATTGGTTTACATTATTGAAATTTTCGTACGGATCTCTAACTTTTTGAAAATATTTTATAGCCTATGTTCATTACGGATAATGTAGGATTCTAATGAAGTAGATTTTTTTTAATCGGTCCAGTAGTTTCGGAGCCTATTCAATTTAAATAATCAAATATTTCCTCTTTATAATAGTATCTTGTTAGTCGTTACACTCTTGTCAGAGTGGTCATGGTCGTCGTATTAGGGGTGTTGGCACGCCTCACGATCCGGCGCCATTCCTCTCGCACCGCTGCCTTCCTGGTACTCTATAATACAGAGTGTTTGCCAAAATGAAATGGGGGGTGGAGAGCGGTTTTCGCTGATGATTTTATGTAATTTTTTAAAATTTT